>JASUDE010000267.1:13067-65618 GCA_034509685.1 Colletotrichum cereale | reverse complement strand
TGCCCCCCCCCCCCCCCCCCCTTAGACCTCTGGATGACGGCCAAGCCAGGGCTGAAAGCATGGTTTCTGAGCGGCCAAAATGCTTTCCGGACCACAGCTGCATGCACTATTTCGATCTCTTGATAATTTCCTATCCAAGGCTAAAGTCCGCTTGATCCCTGGCTTCCGCATCCTTGTAGCTGGGCCCGCTTCGAGCACATGGCACACACTCTTTGCTATTGCGACGAAGACGAAGACGACATGGGTGTGCTGGGCTATATTCCCCCTCGTGTGTCGCAAGGTTCACCAATTTCTCGCTGACGTCTTTAGTCTCGAGCAGGGTTGCGAATCCACAGATCTCTCAGATCTAGACCTACGCACTACACACACGCATGCCTCAAGACCCAACCCGGCGACCCCAGCATCGTCGACCACGTGTGTTCCCACCGATTGCGCAAGTTGCGCAATTTCCGTAGACAGACCAGGCAGCCTGTGCGGGTCACGCGGCAAGTCTATTCTTACGCGCACGACTGCACGTTGAGGCCAGTTTGCATACATGCCTACCAACATGGATTCACAGCAGCCAAATCTCTCCCTCAGCTCTCTTGCTAGCCAGGCGTCGAGATTCCGAGACCTGCGCCTGCTATTCCTCAGCCCCTTGCCTCTAGCATCGGTAGACCAGCAATGAAACGGATCTTGTATTCTCCAGCCATCTTCCGCCAGGAAACCCGCCAGACCCCCAGACCGCCGAATGGAGATAACACGTCCGTCAGTGCCATTCCCGACTGGTCGATAACATTGGCGGATACTGTTCTTTGCAGCCGGAGCAGACTTGGCATCGGGATGCCCGAAATTAATCTTGGGTGATTTTCTTCAGAGCTCGAAACACAGCACAGCACACACACACCCTGGCGACCTGTACATGGTGTAATTGTAATGACCGGGATGCAGGTAGCTCTTCACGTACCCAATGAGGCAAGGCACAACGACGGCATCAGTGTACGGCTCCTTGGCCCACCTCGTAATGGAATGCCGATCTGAACCAAGGCTCTCGACATCTCTGAGGGGCTTGTTGGACGCAGACCTGGGAGCTCCACCATTAGGGTTGACAGGCAGCAGTATTATGTCCAGCTCCATACACAGCCTATCCATACATACATTGTAATCGTTTCCAAACAACGGGCCAGTATTCTGAATTTTAACACAAGGCCGATGTCTTGTCCCAGGGCTGGAAGCTATTGGCCAGGCTCGGTCAGATTGCCATGCTATTTCGCCTTGGGGTGACCGGCCTGCAAAGTAGTGACATAATCCGAGCTAACCTGCCCAGCACCAATTGCGCCAACCGCGCTTCGTTTGACGACATCCTGACGGTCCACCGCCGCCATCAACCCGAACATCTGCGTGTCCTCATACCATCACCGCAGCCCTCTGCTTCAGCCGAAACATGAGCCACCGTGACTGCTCAGCCGCACCGAGCCATCACGCGAACGATCCTTTGCTGATACCCCCCCCCCTTCTTCCCCGCATGTATCTTCCTTCCCCCTTTCCCATGTAGGTAGTAGACAGCTTTTTCACTATCGCGCCTCAAGCCACCCCGAAGCATGAGGGATGCCCACGCTCCACACAATAACGTGTGGGAGGTAAGCCCGGCACCCCACGAGGGCCGGGGAAATGAAAAGGAAACATGCATAGCCCATAGTAGTATATCGACATTTCCCACGCGTATTCCATCTTGGGTACATCGTTGCAACCATATGCCCTGCTGTTTGGCCCCCCCCTGCTCGACCTTGTTCTTCCTCCTACACTCCCAGTCTCCCGCCCCTGACAAGACACCGCCCTTATCTACGGAACGGGGTCAACATCCCTGTGACGGTCGAATAGAAGCGCTGTCTGCTTTCACGGGGGAGGTCATATAGGCTCTCGGCACATGGGGTTCAGGGGCGCTGAGAAATGGAGGACGACAGATAGCAGGTGACATATTCAAGGCGGCGATGGAAGTCGAGGGACTCGCCGACCGGTTACTAGGGGGCGGAGTAGCGTGCGATGGCCTCCGACAGAAGCCTGCCTGCCATACGCCCGAAGAAGCGAACTCCTTCTCGACGCGGCTCCTAGGCGGGAAGGCAAGCCCGATCACCCAAAACCCCGTACCTCGGGTCGCTACCCGCCAAAGAGCACACACGCATGCCAAAGGCGCTCCGGCGCGCGGCTACTCCTCCTATCCTGCTGTTACCTGGTTCCTGATCCTTCTCTGAAACCCACGCCCCCCCTCCCAAAGGCATTGGACCTCCTCGCCCCTGCGGCGGCCGCGCGGTGGGGTCTGGGGAGTCTCATGGCCTCGTGGCAAGTAGTCCGGGGCGTGTGGGGCAGGGCGGACTGATCTGTGGTATCAGGGGCTCCGCTTACCTTTACTCTTTACCTGTTTTGTTTGTTCGAGTACAAAGGCGGGGATGGGGCTAGGATTTACCAGCCGGAAATGGTGCTGACTCGATCGTCTAACAGCTCACAAAGATCTGACGAATGCTTACACGATGTGTATCAAACAACAAGTAGCAGCGTGGGGGGTCATTACTGACAAACGCTGACAGACGCCTGCTTCTTATCTGTGTCTAGGTACTGTAGTAAAGGTATATTGGAAACATTGGGAATACAGGCAAGGATCCTTCGTGGTATCTGTAGCCTAGCAAAGGCCCACGGAGGGCGAAAATCGTCGTCTATTTCGCGAGGTCTACCTGCCATCCGGCGTTATCACTCCCCATGTCCATCACAACAAGCCATCGGTACTTCTAATGACCGCTGCGGGGGATATCATCGTCTCATCGTCATCACGTCCATTATCACATTACAACCCTTTACGTCTGTTTCCTAGTAGAGCGGTGGGCTTCCTTTTTGCCCCGAATCGTAACGCAAAGGACCTCGCAGTTATCGCACCGCCTGTGGTTGCAGTTGAAGTTGATGCAGCTGTCGTTCAACTTGAAGTCGGCGTCCCATTTGCATGTGCACTGTAGAAGCCTCTTATTAGCGAGGACTCGCCACGTCATATGATGATGAACGAGCGTTACTCACACACAACCACCTGTACTCTCGCATACGCTTAGATTCATTTTGTTCGTCGTCTTCGTCGTCGTCGTTGTATTCACTCAGCTTTCTCTTTCTCGTCTGGCAGCTTACAGCTTTGGGGATGCCGCCCCCGGGCTTCTGCGAGTCGATGACAACGGGGCCCTCGTCGGCCGATTCCGCGTCACTCGAGTCATCCGGGGACCCGGTGAGGTCAACATCAGGGAGATCAGGATCAACAGCCACCCAGTCCGAATGTTCTTTCTTGGTTTGGTTGTTCCGACCTGCGTAGTGGTCGTCGATATGGTTGAACCTCCCGGCCCAGGCGTTGACGCCCCTTTGCGGGATGTCGACAATCTTGCTGCAAAACCCACACCAGAACCTGGGCTCACCGTTACGTCCGACGCGGCACTTCTCGAGCACCTTTTCGACTTGCACGGCGTCTTCAATCTTGTGTTCCCTTGCAAGGTGGCTCCGGAAGGTCTCCCGGCGGTGACAGACCTTCCCGCAGCTCTCGCCCTCATTGTCGGCCCGTTTCTCATGACACTTCCACATCTCCACCTGAAAGTGCTGGCTATTCTCGTGGCGCTTCCAATCGTTCTTACTGCCAAACCTTTTCTTACAGTTGGAAAACGTGCACCCGTACGGCTTGTCATGGCGCTTCATGTGCTTCCTATCTCTTTGTTAACGATGGACCATCATGAGGTGTGACAGAGATTGCTTACTTGAGCTCGCACTTTCGGTTGAAGCCCTTTTGGCAACTAGAGTGTGGGCATTGATGTTGATTGTTGGCATTCGTATTTGGAGCCGATGCGGGTTTCTGAGGGGCGGCTTCCGCCTGGCCCTTGAGGAATGTCTCAATGACATTCTTTGGCAGCTGCGAAAGAAGATCGAACATGGCTTCTTGACTCTTATTCCGAAGGACTGAGGGAGACTGGTTCATCGACTGTTTCTCTTGTTCGACAGGTTGTTTCCCCCCGCTGGATCCGGCCAGGGCTTGATGAACTGGAGCCTTGGTGGCGACACCACAATCCATGCTACCTGTTAGAGAACCATCATGCGGTCCACTCTGGCTTCTTTCTGGAACAGGGGCATCTCGATCGCAGCCCAAGTTCAGGTTGATAGGGGTACTCTGAAGCTGGTCCGCACAGAACCCATAGGAGCCGTCGCGTTTCGCTCCAACAACGGCCTTGGGAGATGAAGCTTTCGTGATTTCCTTGGGTTGTACGAACTCGTGGCGGGCAGGCTCACGATGCAGATCAGAGGTTTGGTTTTGTGACTGAACCTGGGAAGCATCCATGTTTACCTCCGATGGGTCGAGAGATGCGCCCGATGCTGAGCCATCGGTCCTGGTAGGCGATGGATCGAGGATGAGATTCATGGGTATTGGCTGTTCTTCTTGAGGAGATAGTTGAATATCCTCAAAGGCTGGCGACCGGTCGTCCCAGGCTATGGAGCCTGCGTCATAGGAGCTGAAGAGTTCCGAGCCCACGCCTTCCAAATCATCTTGCGCGTTCTGTTGAAATGAATCATCCTGGGGTCTCTGGGGTGATGGCCTGTGCTGCCGTTAGATACCACATCCGACAACAATCTAATACAATAACACTTACTGCAGCGAGTATTCACTGAGATCATCCTCAGGGCCGAGAAGTCGCTGATGCACACGCTTTAGGTGCTGCCTAAAGTTATCCGCACGGGGCCATATCTTGTCCTTGGTCTTGCATGAGTCAACATGGCAACGAAAGCGCGGGCCTACGTTAAAGATGGCAGGGTGCACACTGCCTTTGTGTCGGTCGAGGTCGTTCAAAGTGCCAAATCCCTCTTTCCGGGTACACCCGGAGACATCGCATATGTACGCTTTGCGGTGCCGCTGATTGTGTTTGCTTGATTCCATGTCAGCGCGGTTGTCCGAGGTTTAGCAGCGTCATTTGGCAAACTCACTTCAACTCTGACTTGGTTTTGCAAGGGGCTTGACAGTCCGGGCAAACCAATTTGTTTCCGACGGCACCACTATGGGGTACGGGAACGGGCGTGGCAGCCATATTATCCCATCTCGCGTCGGTAGGGGTCATGCCGAAGGGGTGATAGTCTATTAACTGCCCCGAGAGACTCTGGGTATCCTGGCTACGGTCCAAATCATTGAAGACGGATGTGTTTTCGATGCTATGTTTCGTCCTACTCTCATAACCGGAATCGGAAGGCGGAAACCCCGGGTGGGCAGTATCGCATTCCGAAGGCAGTGTGCTCCGCCAGCCCTGAAAGCCGCTGTTGTTTCGTTGCTGGCTATCCGGCGCAAGTGTCTGTCGGCTTTGCTGAGATCCGCCAAAAATCCCTGGAGGAACCCATGGCTGCTCTCCGCCATAAAATTCCATCAGGCTCCATGGCATCGGCGGTGTCTTGTGATTGTGGAAGCGCTGGCCCAAAGGCGTCTGCATGTTGGCCATGGCCTCTGTGCCCTGGATGGGAACCATCTGGCCTTGCTTTGCGGGGTCCATCTCCATGGTCTTGGGCAGATTCGTCATCAATGAGAGGGCGTCGTCGTAGTAGCGAAAAGCCGCCAAGGATATCAACTCGAATTATGAGCTGCAACGGGCAACTAATTAGACGTTAGACTGCGGCATACAGAGTGGGCGACTCTGCGGGCATTTGCACCGTGGCAGCAGGCACTGGCCCGGTTTTACATGGCAAAAGTAACAATACTGCATGTAGTGGTAGATACGGAAGGGAACGAAGGTAACCAACTCGAGTCCGACGTCAGGCACGCAGGGCTGTTTTTTGTTTGTTTTGGCCTTGAAAGCTGGAAGCCGACGTAACCGGGGAGAAGGCAAATGCCGGTAGAGGGTTTGTCAAAGCGAAGCGGATTCCGGATGGCCCGAGTCAAGAGGGAGGTTGATGCAGTTCAGTTGCCGGTCCGCAGTGGGTCGGTCGGGGCCGAAAGAGGACGGCTGACTCCCGGAACTAGGAAGACATTTGTGGCTGGGCAAACGGACAGGCGAAGTCTCGTAGAACGAAAGACTGCTGGCTAAAGGACAAAATGGAAGAAATCCGAAGGTTTCAGTCGGGCGACATGGACATGGAGGGAAGTAAAGGGGACTTGTAGTCATTCAGACGAGGAGGAAACAATGGAGAACGAGGAAGGAGGGGGTGAGGATGCGGATGAGGATGAGGAATGAGGGCCCGATGTGACTAATGAGAGGCAAGGTAAGGAGCGATTGTGGGCGGCTCACACATTAGGGGAGTAGATGAGGCAGCCAGGAGGACAAGGGCGCAGTCCACCCGCTAGTTCGCCTTGCTTTTGGGGCGACTCTCGGTGAGCAGCACACGTCGTCGCCCAGTCCCGGCCAATCAGCGTCCGGAAGACGCCAGGCAGCGATGCAAGGCAACCAGCGAGGCAACCAGGCGCCCGGAGAATGGGTCGCATTTTTTCCACTTCCAACTGAGAGCATTGGATTCATACGCTCACTCCAACTCGTCGGTTACACAACCTACCCACCATTGAAGACACCAGCTGTCGAGAGTCAAGACTTGGTAAGGCGCTACATTTCTCGATTAATTTGAACAGTACAGTGGGCAGGAGCGCTGTTCGATTGAACTACCTGGGAGTACTCTTTAGCCCACGTCACTCTCTACGAGGTCCCAACCATGAGACTCGGGCATTGTGAAAGGAGGGAGCTCTCCGTCGTCCTCGACCAACTTGTTCATCTTCACACTATCCCACAGCAAGAATTGTTACCATAGGTATTTCTCCGTTGACGCAACGATGTCGCTCGCTTTCGACTTCTAGGCCGCCAGAGCCCACGGTACCTTCCACCGCAAAGAGTTCCACAGAACTGAGTGAGACGATGGCGAAATTGTGAGACTTGAGCTGTAGGGCTGGCTTTTTGGAGCCAGAAGTCATGGCCCAACCAGCAGTATGAGGCCCACATACACGCCCTCGCCGAATCCCACCTTTCAATAGATGGACTGCGTTTCCGTTTGTGAAACAGAACACCCGGCTTCATGTCTGCCCGTTCTACTTGTGCAATCCCGCAAAGCATCCTGTTGGGTCACCTCTCGTGTGAGAGAACAACCCAATGATCATCGGGCATCAATTTGTTTGAACGAGCAACCGTGGCTCAGCATGCGTGTGTCATTTCTTCCAATGTCGTCTTCCGGTGGTCCCCTCCTCCCTAGCTGTGAACCTTTCCGGTGCTTGCAGGCTCACTTCCGAAGGCCCTTTCTCGTTCAAACCCCCCCAGTACTTGAGGGAATCTGCATCGTTTGGCCGCCGGGTGTCCCGGCAAGCGGAACCTCGTCCCCTGTTGCACAATATTACCAGTGTGATTCTTTTGCCACAATATTTGTCCTTGCAAGATGGGTATTCAAATCCGCGCTGCGCTGTGGCCTGCCTACTGTACGTGTCTAATAGCACGGTATGCTGAGAATTTTTCAACAGCCATGGGGCTGTTCGGCCGTATCTTTAGTTTGGACCTTTGCTTCGTCCGACGTGCAGATATTCGGTGTTTGCTCTGCGCCAAGGAGCGAGCCTACATCTCAGCTAGGTAAGCCCGCCTATCGGGCCGCTCCGTAAAATGCAAGTGATCTGGTTCCTAGACCGATGGCCCAAACAATTGGGCGGTGCAGGAGTAACCCTCTCCACTGTCGATGGGATTTGACGTCCATCGTGTCACAGGCCGGCAAGTTACAGACGAACTTGGGGAGAGAGAAGAAGTTTAGGCTTGTCGTCTTGGTTTTCCAACGCCCTAGAGGTCCAAACGAACCGTTCGTCTATGACTAAATCAACGTTAAGAAGACGGTGCGCATTATCTATGGCATGGCCTCGCAATAACGCATGCTAAACTAGCTCCTTTTGGCACCAACCCTCCAAAAGAAAACTAGAACACCCGTCACCTTTGCAAAGTGCTTTCCTGCTCAAGCTAGGAGTATGGATATTCTGCCAGGCATAGAACAAAGAGCGGTGTCTCTGGAGGCGGAAGCCGAGTTTTTCTATAGAAGGCCATACCATGGTTGAAGCGCGATTCCCAGTATGCAAATGCTAACACAGTCCTCTCGTCATACGTATTGCGCATTGTCATTACCCGGCTTGAGACGACAGCCAAGCTTCACGGTATCTTAAGGGGAGGGATATGGTAGCTCCTGCATCGGTATCCGCCATCTGAGCAGGGAATCTGCAGTCTCCTCTCCCGGGGATTCACATTCGGGCCCTCTTCGACGTACAAGACTAAGCTTCATGTGGGAGCTGTTGAAGCCCGCACGAGGTAGTTGTTGAGCGAGGTTGGCCCCCACACCATGTCCTGGTCTGCACGGCATCCTCGCGAACCAACATCTATCTCATCGATGCACGACACCAACGAGTTAGCCAGGGGGCGTGCACTGCGTCTATGTGGCCAGGCGTCTTGGTGGTCTCGAGAATGCTCTTTACGTTCAGCTGCAGGTTGATCTTCGAAAACCCGTGGTGGTTAGCGTGGTCTATGAGCCGAAGCCTTTGAGCGAAAATTCTATAAAAGCTGGGCAACAGTCCAGAAATGTGTCCATCCTTGATAATGAGATTCACTTCTGGTCACTGACTGGCAATGGCTGTACCAAAAAGCGCCTGACACCACGTCCTACACATTTCATATCAAGACACATTGATCAGACTATAAAACTTCATTAAGGAAAACATCTTCACAGAACCGAGTGTACGTAGCATCTGTATGTATCTGAACAGTGTCCGAGACCTCTGACTGCCAATAGTTCTGAGCTGACTGCGAGAAGACAGCTTCTTCCGCGACCTTTCACTAACGCCGTCCCATATTCCCCTTGTCTCACACTGACAACATGTGTGACTGGGAAGAATTTCTCTTCACCTGTAACCACTCGATTGTACGGCTGAAGTCGTACTGTCATTTCGCTCGCAACGACCCGAATCACCAGTGCTTCGGTGTCAAGGTTCTCCGCAACTCGTGGCGACAAAGCGTGCCGTGCGACAAGTGCATCTCGGCCTGGCGGACCCAGGAGAACCCGTGTTTCGCCGCCGGGCTCAACCGAGAGGAGTACATTGGCGGCCAGGGCCGACGTCGTTGAAAAGGGGGTCGACAGCGAAGGAGGGCGGCGTCACTCCACGGCCTTAGTAGTCTTTCTTGTATCTCTCTACTGGGGGAAACAGAACCTAGCTTGCGCAAAAAAGGAGACTGGACGGAATGGTTCGCTGAATGGATGATTCGATACAGCCCGACCGAGAAGAGCAGGCACTCATATGCATATGTTGCGTATGTATTTCAATGTTTTATAAGTAAAGTAAGACGACCGGCGTCTCAGTTCATGTAGTGATATGGGGCTATTGCAGGCTGTGTTGAAATAAAAAGTGTTATATACCAAGCAAGACGGGTAGACTAAAGTTAAGATCATTCCTTATGTACAGGTACTGTATTTATCTGGGTGGAGAGGACAGTAGCGCTCTATTGTTTTAGGGGAAGATGGGTGGACTTGTAGATTGTGGTACATATCTCGATTCTTGTACAAATTAATTGTTGAGTACACATGCTGTTATCATGATGAACCTGACACGGAGTGACGTGAGAAGCAGATATAGGTATGTCGTTTCTCATCGGTCTCGTGAACCAGTAAGGTATGGGAGACAACTGGGGCACTCGGTTGAGTGCATTTAGAAAGTTGGTTGGCTTAGCTCGGGTTGAGGAAAATCGGGGGGTTGTTGACCTACGTAGCTTCGGGTAAGAGAAACGGCTGATTGGGGTGACGAGGCTCACAAGTACACCCGAATGTTCACTTCGTATCGTGATTTGCGTACCATCTCTTGGGAAGATTTGTGGGTCAGTATACTAGGTAGTTTCCGGTTTGAGGTTAACAGAGTCGTCTTTTTCTGAGTTCCGAGTTCCGGGGCGTCCATGAATCTATGCCGCAGAGTGGCCGGATGACAAACACGGCAACCGGCATGGACACAACCCTTCGTACGACGGGACAATATGAAGGCTACGCTTCACCAAAACGGCACTCGGAAACTCCGGGTGAGGGGGTGGAGGATGAGCGGCTTCCTGAAGACAAGGCCAAGTCCTCGGCGTCATAGCCCCGAGAGTCTAGACCCGGGCTCTTGTCTATTACGTACCCCTCCAGGAGAATGGGACAGATGACACAGGTCACTTGTTACTTATTTGGAGACTTGTAAGAGATCGCCCAGAACCGGTTCCAATGACTCGTAACCGATCCGGATTGAAGAACATCATTGAGCCTGACATGGAGACCTTCGTTGGTATTATCTAATATTTACGCTTCGTCCTGGTAGTTGTGAAAGGTTGAGGCCGATGGTCGAGCGAGCTTCAGGTATGGATCCGTACAGAAATGCCATACAACGTAGGTGGCATCGCATAAGCACGTCAGCTGTCACGAACGATGTGTTACGGAGTATGGGTACAACGCCCTTGGGTAGTTTTGATGTGATGGAGCCTGCAAAACGTACAACGGCTACCAAAAGGCCGTGGCATGTAACCGCAATGCTATCATTGGAATCAATGCCAGTCAGTGTTTCCTCCAAGGAGGGCCTGGATGGGTAAAGGAAATACGTCAACTTTGGCTTGAGATCATTAGCGCAGAATGGGCTCATGATATTTGTTACGACTACACTTGCTCACAGCAATGTACTGTCACGCTCAGATGAGCGGATGAGGGCAATGTCTGAGCTCCCATTCTCCTCTTAGTTCATGATTACTCCCGCTAGCTTTCCGTTATATCGGAGCCGGGCTCGTCTTCCTTCTACTCTTCACTCCGTGTTTGTAGCTCCGGCAACACGACCTACGACGTTGTAGCGCTTGGAGAAGAAGGTGATCCAGTCGTTGAGAACGCCCTTCTCCTTATCGGGGAGGTCCTGCCACTCAGAGCTGACATCCTCGGCCTTTGTTGAGGTCATACCAAGAGCGCGGGAGGCGTCCTTTCCAGCGAAGACTACTTAGATATTAGTTTCCGCACTTTCTTTGGCTTTTAAGAGCAGTCCTGGGACTCACCGTTGTAGGAGCCTCCTGGCTGATAGGCCTTGTTGCCCGTCACATCATAAACAATACCCTGAGGCAACATGTTAGATGACATTTACGGATTTCTGATATATTTGATCTCACCTTGATTGCGACGTATGTCTTCCCGTTTGGATCCGAACCTATGATGTTTTTTAGCGTCGCCGGCATTAGGTAAGGTCAGTTGGCTGAAGAAAGATTTGCATGTGATTAACAGCGCATATACCCTAACAACTGAGCCCGATTTTTGATTGCTTTTAGTCCTCCATGAATTATCATGAATGATTACAACAATCCTGATCTACCCAAACTTTGGCGACTGAGCCCCGGTCGTTAAGGGTACGCCCCAATGAGTGGATGGTCTCCAACGCACACATAGATACTTCCCCTCAAAGCCAGGTACAAGTCGCTCGGCAATCTTCGTTCGAGGGAGAAAGGAAAATACAGAAACATTGGGTACCAAAAAGATGGAAGCAAAGGCAACTTACCATCGGCCTTTGCCAGCTCATCGAGGGTGATGGGGTCGTCCTTGGGGGGAGCCAGTTCGACAGGGACCTTGGGCTCGAATCTTCCAGCCATTTTCTCGATTTTCGATATGAGATACAGATGATATGGAGTGCCGATACTGAATCGCTTAATTTGAGGCGTCAGATATGTATGAAGTGCAGAGTCGAAAATACTTTGTTTCCTCTTACAAAGACGGTAAATGGAGGGGAAAGAATCTCGACATTTGCCCCTCGGATGCCCAAGCTTCCCCACGATCCAGGGTGGGGGGGCTCTCGCGAGATGACCGGGTGAGCCTCGGAGTAAACATTCTCTTTGATTCGCTGCGCGTCGTGATACGGACCCACAATAGCAAGAGCTCTGTTCTTTGCGACCGTTCCGGTCTTCCATTAAGTTTCGTAGAGTACGTCACTCACTGGACAATAATCGGCCGAACACGACCAACCATCACAGATAGCATCGGCGAAGCTCATCGAACGACCAATTCATCATTGTACGCCTCGAAACTCACAGCAATATTTTGTATCTGATAGAACTCGACGATGGCAGCGTCGCGCATCGCGGCATTACGGGCCATGAACCCGTGCCGCCGTCAAGTCATCAGACCGTTCACGGCGTCCTGCGCAAAGCTACGAGCCGACACTCTTTCGAGCGCTGCCACTGTATGTAGGCATAATCAACTGAGACAGCAGAGCACATCGAACTCTTCCTACAATGGCTCCCAGAAATCCAACCCGCCGGCTCCGCCTCCACCACCGCCACCCTCAGCACGCCAGCTTTGGAGAGCAATGTCTTTCCGTTCACTTTTGACTTCAATGACACCGCAAGGAATGAAGAAGATGTTCAAAGAAAGTCCTGAAGAGCTTATCCTAGCTCTAGCTATGTGAGTTATTCATCACTGTTAATCGTTACCAACCCTGAACAGCCCTGCTGACTCGCCTGCGCTTAAGTCTCGCTGGTTTGGCAGGTGTATCCATCTACATTATCAAGCTTTATTTCGACTACTTCATGGCCCGTCAGTTCACCAAGTACCCCAAGCCGATCGCAAAGTCTCTTCGCCGAGCACTATACTACACCAACATCAGCCCCGACCCGACCCTGGCAAGGAAATACTACAAGCAAGCCTTGGAGCAGTGCAACGAGCTTCAGCTAGATCCGTTCTCCGACGACGTCTTGGGCATTAGGATTCAGACAGCCGCTTGGCTTGAGAAGATCGGCAACTACCAAGGGGCCATCACTGTGCTTGACTCAGTATTGAGAGATTGCCTCAAGTGGGTAGAGTGGATGGAGAAGTCCGTTGTAGACGGGACAGTGGACAAGTCAGGAAAGCCACGTGCTATCATGGGCTCGTCTGTGGACCAACGCCCGGCCATCGCAGAAGATGGTGAGGAAAGGGTTGTCGAGAATCTATGGCATAAACGCACCCGTTTGCTGGCCAAAGCTGTTGGCACCAGTACTAAACTTGGTGTTCTCTACTCTGATGAACATGTTATGGAGCCAGAGAACGCCCAAACTCGCTTGACGTGGGCTGTCGAGACTGCCTTGAAGGAGTCACGGCGTCGTCGTGAGGAGGGTGTCAAAAAGGAAGAGGGTCCCTGGATGAGTCCAGAGGAGATCGGAGGAGCCATGGAATGTGCGTTGTTATCTACCATTCCACTTTGTAACATCATGAAGTCGCTGCCGGCATTGTACTGACGTGACTTCACAGCCTTGGCTCAACACTACGAGTCCAAGTCCCAGTTCCATCTGGCAGTGCCACTCTTCTTCCAGGCATTGCGCCTCTGCGACAGTCCCTGTCACCGAGTTACAATTAGTAGGTCGATGCCGCTTCGCCTTCAACTATTCCGAGCGAGTCCCCCAAAACGTACATTTGGGCGTTACTGACACATCGTATAGTGAACAACTTGGCTGCGGCCTTTGCGCAGCACCCTCTCCAAACTCCATTGGAGGCCATTCCCAACGCCCCCGCCACTTCCAACGCAATGGTCAGCCTTGACATGCCAACGGATCGTGCTGGGTTTCTAGAAGCTGCCCAGAATTGGGCTCGCAACGCTTACTCACACTCCAAGGATATCACGGGTGATGAGCGAACAGAAGAGTGCGACGAGGCATGTGCCGTAGCCTTAGCAAACATGGGTGATATCGCTGCCATGCTAGGAAAGAAGGAAGATGCTAGGAAACGGTTTCAACAGGCCATCGACATGAGCAAGAGGGTCGGCTTTCCCTCAGTTGTCGCCCAGGCCGAGGCCGGACTCGAGAAGCTCTAGAACATGCCAGCGACGGCCGCCTCAGCCGCTCTAGTGCACATTACCTTTCTGTCTTGTAGGTGCCAGGACTTGAGGACCGTCTATCCGAAACCATGTCAGTACCTACGGCCGAGCAATCTGGGTCAAAGCCCCCTAAAATCGCGCCCAAAAAGTTCTTGCATAGGGCTGGGACTAGGCAACCAAGACAGAAACATCCCGAAGCCCCTTCCTATGAATGCCAGGGTCCACAGCCCTTGATCGACATGAGGGGTTAAGTTCTTACTGCCTTCCCGGCATCGGGCCTTGGAAATCGACTAGGTTGGCTGTGACGACGGAAGGATGTTGTGGCGGCAAAAATGTGCCCCTGGACCTCGTCTTCGTCTTAAAGGCAGCATGCGACCGTGCAGAAAGCTGGGGACCGTCGAACTTGTTAGAGCCACCGTCTACTTGGAACGTCGACGGATCAGCGACAATCCTTTAGGGCCGGCGGCGGTGTCAATAAACCCGGTTTCGATCAATGGCAGCTTCAGAGACCGCAATACTGTCGCCCAGTGTGGAGATAACGAAAACACGAATCGGGTGAGATAATCATTGACCAAGTGCCTAATCTGTCACCGTAGGTCTGGGCAAGGTCGGATGAGGGACTCTTTCTGCCCAGCCTTCCCCATGATATTGGATTTCGGTGCGGAACGGACCAGGACTAAGATTTCCTACTCTTGTAATCCCTAAGAAAGTGCCTTTCATGATTCATCCTCCCAAGATTGGGCCGTCGTCGCTCAGAAAATAATTCGGACCCCAAGTGGATGATCGCCAATCGGATAGCGGCTCGGCGTACCAGCGGAGGCATGTCAGTCCCCTGCATGCTCACCCCGGTATCGCCATCACTGCAGTTAAGCGGGAATTGCCTTTTTCGGAAAATAGTCACCCAGCAGTGGGGAAGAGCGCAGCTAGACCAGGGAACCCCGCCAGCCGCTGCTTAAGCTATTGGACGCGTTGAAGATGGGTACCGGAATCCCGATGCGAATACTTGCAAAGATTCCTTCTGCCTAGACGGCTGGAGAAATTGGTATCATGTGGCACCCGCGTAGCCTAGTACCTTATCGAAACCCCCACGCAAAACGGCGACTAACTCGATACCGTTCTTTACAACCTGTGGGTACGAGACTTGGAAAGCACTCACATACTACCTACGGATCAAGCCGGCGGATCCCAATATCGGCTAATCCCAGAAGGGCCATGGTGGCGAGTTCTAACTTCCTAGACGTGGAGTCGCAGAGCAGAAGTGCGCTGTCATGCCGTTGCTCACAGACGGAGAGACGGTCAGTGAGGTAGACTTCTCAACGCAGCCTTACATTTCAGCATGTGCAGGTTGTATGCCACAGATGCGGTGTTACTCGGGTATCTGAAGAATTCCAACACGACTGTTTAAGCGAAGACGACCTGCAACATCCTCTTCCTTGTATCTTGGGTTCAACAAACGGGGATACGTCGCGAGCAACGAGTTTGCGTGCGGTCCTCTCCGGCTCCAGGTGGCTTCTTGCTCTTGAGAGTAAACCTCGCATGCCACCGGCTTCGGCCAACCTATGAGTGCAAGATCGTGGCGTGAGCTTTCCGCAAAGGGCAACTTGCGAGATTGCGGACGATCACGCCGGTCTCCGTCACCCTACAGCATTTGGGAACGCAGTGTCTCTATGGCTGTGGCCGAGCCAAATGCAATGCTACGTCTCTAAGTGCTTACAGTCTCTTACCTTATTGGGCCCCTGTCGAGACTCATGCGTGCCACGCGAAGAAGACGAGCTTAATCCAATGGCTATGAAATGATAACCCCCAGCCACTGCCCACACAACATACCTTGGATCTCACACAAGGGTTTGCGCTGGTTCATGGGTTTGCTACTATATCGCTGTTCACTCGTCTTCAGCCTAGCTTTACTGTAAAGCCGCTCGGGTTCTGCAGCAGTGGATCGACGGGCAATTTCCTCCGATATTTCAACCGAAGTTCCACTCAACTAGTGGCGTACGGACTCGAATAGCCTTGACAATTTGCGCTGTAAGCGAACGTTGGTTCAAGGGACGTCCTTGTCGCCGAATTCAGGCAGCTACAACAAGCACAAGTGAAGACATTGATATCTCGGCAGGTATCTATTCCCCTTGCAAGGCAACATAGAAACGGGAGACGAAGTAGCAGGATGAGGCCGATCAAAAGACCGGGTAAGCGATCTGGTCTGGGGTACCCGCCAGCAACCTGAGTTACCCAGTCTGGCAATAAGGGGGGCTACCAGCTTTAAATAGATATGGTTTGGTCGAATGCTACCTGAGTTGCTCCAATGATCCAATACCCACCTACCCGGGCCAGGATCCGGACGAGAGGAAACCCAGCTACGGGACGAGACCGAACAGACCAGTGAAAAAGCACAGTTTGGGCGGTCACCGATATTTACGGACTGTGGCGTGACTGCTGGCGGGAGAGGGGGATGAGATCTCACGCAGACTTCTTCGTACTACAGGGGCCGCTATGTCTGAACCCCCCCCCTAATACGCCAGTTGCTTACCTACCTACTGCGTAGGTTAAGGGAGGCATGGTACCACGGGATATGGGGACACTGGCTGCGCTAGCAGCTGCAGCCAGCAGCATGACAAAAACAACCCAGGCTTCTGATTGGAACGCTCTTACCGGCGGCGCAGAGAGCTGAGGTTGGGAAGAATACCACAATTAAGACAACCCCCAACCGTCGAGATGGGAAGCAAAGAAGGACGTTGGAGGGGGACTCGAACAGGGACAATAATGGCTGCCTGATCTAGGTAAGGGACAGTGACCAGCTCTAGCGGGACTTGTGGAAGCAAAACTAAGCTACTACGCAGAACCGATGCATCTCGCACATACGGGCGGTACGATAGTAGCTGTTTCCGCAACCTGCCATTTCCGGTTCAGTGGCAAGGGTTTGGGGGGTTTTCCTACTCTGAGAGGAGATGACTGGAGACGGTTTCCGACGTTCCGTTGTGGAGTTCCGCTCCGGAGAGGGGGGCGGGCTGCGGTAGCAGGATTCGGCTCGGGGCGGAACAGGACTGCCAATTGTCGGCCGCCCGAGCTTAAGGCTATTTGACGTCGGTAACAGTACAATCTACATCCCAAGACACCGCTGCTCGGTGAGGGAGAACTTGTGAGCCCTGTGGAACGGCAAAGAAGCATGACAGCAGCGCCGTCCAGCCACTGAGAGTAGCACAGTATGTCACATTCAGTGCGTCATTTCGCTTACACCGAGGCCTCTCGGGGCTTGCAGACAGTAAAACGGCGCAAGAAGCAAACAAAACGGGCGCGGCTCGGATACGGTTCCCGATTGGAGGAAATACCCATCCACCACCTAGTTACGTACCCAGGTCTGGGTGGCCAAACGTTGCAACCCGAACACTCGGCCCACTTAGTGCGGCGGAATTCCACTACGCAGAACAAACAACACGCATTCCATGTACCTACACTACGTACCACGTGTTGGGTACCTGCCTTGCAATGTTAATCGGACAGACACGGAACGGTACGGTACCTGGTCCCCGCCTGCAGCTTTCGATCCTTGAACTTGTCGACGGTCGCCCTCAAGGGGCCAAAGGGGAAGGTCCATCAGGACACAGAGTGCCGTTTACAGACGGCCGAACCTTCCCGTCCTGTTGACGCGGTTATGATGGCTGCCATGATCTGAGCCTTGAAAGCATTTAGCTATGGTTGTGAGACGGGCAATTTGTGTGCGATTTTAGTCCACGAGCACCTAACCATATAATCAAACGTAAAATGGCCCACTGCTTATCAGATGGAACTCCGTGCCGCTGCTGTAAGCACAGGGAACAGATATGCTTGCAGGGTGACGGGTCTGATCTCCTGCCCATCCGCACCACACACGGCCGGGAGAAGGACGGGGAAGGGAAACTCAGTCTTGCTAGGTATTCCTGAGCCGAAGACTGCAGAAGCAGGCCCCACGGCCTGGCCCAACACCGCCTGCGCCGCTATGCGTCCGCGTTATACCATACCATCCCCGGATTCAGAAGACACTGACTGGCACAGAGAAAATCGACCGTCGGGGGAATTTAGAGTGGAACCCAATGCCATGTTTCCTCTCTCCCCATGTCACGAGCAACGAGATGAATGGCCCCGAGCCAAAGCACAGGCCTGCTCGACGTCGCAGCATGACGCTCAATGCTTCTTTACGAGTTGTGCTAGGTATCGAAGTCTGCCATTCAGCGAATCAGAGTTCGACATCCAGCCCAGCCGCCCCTGGCGAAGATGGAGTCGGAGCTCGCGTGCGGCATCGCACCTGTCGTCTCTAGCTCCTCCATTTCCTGGGGGGACCCCTTCCTGCCTCACGGTAGCCCCGGCCTATGCCCGCGTTAAAGTTCGTTCGGAAACCATCAACACTAGCTGACGTGCCCATCGCAGGATTCTTTCTGACGCAAGTCACAAATACGCCTCCCGCGAGGAATCATGTATATTTCTATTGTTGGCAACGCGCACTATCTTGGCTTTGGGTTACGGGACCGGGCCAGCCTCGCAAGGCAACGCCCCCTCCCCCTCTGCTCTATGCACAGCTGCGGTGATCGTGCCGCTGCCCTGCATGCCATTTGTTGCTGGTGGGGTACGTGGCATGGGTGCACACGAACTGGCTAACAGATGCGCAAGGCCTCTTTGCCTTGAGGGCCGCCCGGAGAACCTCGTCTAGGATTAGGGAAACGCACGGTGGCTAGGCCATCCGAGGACGATACATCAAAAGTCGTCCTTGCCGTCATATGGCGCCGGCACCGTTTCTAATGAGAACAGGTATCATGCCACAGCTCCGAGACGCGGTAACGACTGACTATCTGTCAGCGAACATCTCAGGCACCGAAACAGGTGTAGTCGCTGTAGATAATTGCTCGAATCGTCTTCAGAAGAACATGTATCCACTCAGCTTTGGGGCACTGTCCAATTCCATATGGACTCGACAGGGCGTAGCAATCAGAAGACTTGACGCAGCAGGCATTTCGTCTTCGAGTCACCCGAAAAGTGCGAAAAAGTACGACATGCATCAGACGCTGTCATTCTATGCATACGCCCTTGCCAATGCTGCCCCCACAGCTTGTATCCAAATCGGGCTCCGCTCTTCTTCTGCCAGAAGTCTACCAAGAATGAAGCTTCACTGCGTGGAAGCGACCCGAAAAGGCGGGATTGCAAATTATACGCTGATCGACACCACCCTCCTGATTTCCCGCACGCCCCCCTCCCCCCCGGCCTCGGACGATTGTCGGGCAGGCAATGGAAATCCACGTTCGGCCTCAGGCGATAATCTGGATTTGGCAATTATCTCTGCAAAACGGCCTTTTGACAATGATGTGCGAGACGAGGGCCGCTTGACGGTGAACGGAAAGAGCAGCTAACACGACTGTCTGGCCACTGACGAAGCGAGTCTAAGAACATGCATTGAAAGCACGGACAGCAAATATCGCATCCATCATACATACAAAATCTACAGTTGCACCGAGGAGGCGAGACCGCGAATGTTCGCCTCCTGAACCTTTCTCATACTCTTAGAGGGATGGGATGATCAAACTACGAGGATAAACTTGGGGGGGGGCGGCGAGGATAGGTCTGGCTGCGGCGGTGCTTTCGTAAACCATCCATCCGAGGTATTGACTGGCCAGAAGTTGGACAGTTGGATGGTTGGTTACAGAGAAGTATCCCTCCCATCTTGCCCTTCGAGGCGTCGTGGTCGAGATGGCTCAGCATCATGCAACGGCGGCAGGTCCAAAGCTTAACGGCACCGCGTCGGCTTACCACAGCAATCTCGACCCCTCACCTCCGTATTTTCCCACCGTCTTCCGTCTCTGTCCCCGTCGAATGTTGCTCCGTACTACCAGGGGGCCCTTGCAATACTGCAGCCCGCCCTTTCAGAGCGGGACTTCGCGCGCGCGCAGACGACAAGACAACGGCAGTCTCCAATTCCATCCCTACCCGCACCACTGCTACCACCACCACCACACCCCATGCGGTACAAGCTCTCGACCAGGCTCAAAGAAGATGGCGGCGACGATTCTTCTCGTGCCCTTTCCTTCCCCATCATGCAACCTTGAACACCACCAAGTGCCAGGAACAAGAGGGTGGACGGAGGCCCCGCCATGCACCCAAGCAGCCCAGGAGCTGTGCTATCTGGGGTCCAACTCGACCAGGGCCCCTCCTCCACTGCGCAGTTGCGTTGCCAGTGTGTGGGTGCAATGTATAAGTGCGTGTGTCTATGTATCTATGTATGTGTGCGTGTGTGGTCCCGAGAGGTCTGCCACAATGTTGCTTACCTACTAATCAACCACAGGACACAGCTTTTGCACATGTGCATATTGCGTCTGCCCCGCTGATTATTCGTCCCTTTACCTACCGGTACCCTGTCTGGGGGTGTATGTCTTTGTGGTGTCTCTTCCGCATACCTTACGTTACGCGCCTTATATAATTCCTGGCAGCCTTTTGCAAATCCTCATGGCGTGGCTTGGGTTGCCTTACACATCATCACTCTTCAGACATACATGCAGACGACGCGTTGCCCGCTAGTTCCAGTATATATCATCCTAACCCTCATCCAGGCCTAGAAACTTGCGCAGCTCGAGCCTACATCAAGCCAACCTGCTTGCCGACAAACCCATTTCAACTTCACCGTCCGCATCTTGCACCCCCCTTCCGAGCACTCAATTACTGCACATGGATCACTCACTCCCGCTCAACATGTACGACGACGTGGATACCTTCTTGGAAATGGACGCTACTTACATCTACGACGAACCTGAACAATACCTGGATACCACCAGCTCATCCGAGTCAACAAGTCCCGTCATGTCCAGTGTAAGTCGGCTCTTCCCACACTCCGCGACCTTCAATTGACCCGAGCTCGACCTAGTTTGACATGACACTCGTAAATGACTTCAATGGCTTGGATCAAGGCATCTATCCCAGCCCCATGAGCTCGTCTCGCGACACAGCATCACCGCAGCCCACTTCGGACGACAAGACAGCTCCGGCCAAGGCCCCAGCCAAGAGGAAGCGCGAGAACCGCTACAAGAACGCGCCCCCGTCGGTTCTTTCGGTGAGTCCTGAGGCTTCCCCCTCCGGTACCGCGTCAGGTGTCATCCAGAGCGCCGGTTACGCAGCTGCCAGCGGAAATACTGACGAGCCTGCGTTCCTTTCTACAGCGTCGCCGTGCACAGAACAGAGCCTCGCAACGTGCGTACCGCGAGCGCAAGGATCAGCGCATAAAGGACCTCGAAGTCATGCTCGCCGAGCAGAAGCAGAAGAACGATTCCCTCAGCCAAGCCTACTCGTCGCTCCATGCCGAGTACGTCAAGCTCCGGGGCGAGCAGGCGAGGTCGCAGCAGGTCCCACGACAGCGCAACGCGCCGCCAATGGCCTACGATGCGTCCGCCGTCGCCGCCCATATGGGGATGCCCGCGCACCCGGGGACGATGAATTTCGCCGATAACATGTTCATGTTTCAGGACATGCAGAATTACACGCTCTGAGCGGGGTATCTGTCTTGTTCGATGGGAGAGCATTGGGCGGCAGAGAAACGCAAGAGTCGTGGACCTCCATCCCCTCCCTCTCTCTCTGCTTTCCCTTCCTTGTTTCTTTTTCTTTTGTCTTCCGGACCAGTCGAGCCTTGCTACTGTCACCTGTACTTTTGGGAAGGCAGCCGAGGTTGCGACGGTTATGCAAACAAGCGAATGGAAAACGTCCGATTGGTTCTACGGCTAAGGTGGTTCAACTGATTTTTCTGCTCTGGGGAGGGTTTTTTTCTTCTTGTTTTTCTTCTCTATGAGTTCTGGCTCTTTTTGCCTTTTGGGGTCTTGGCGTGCTTGAATCTCTTGGCTGGCTCTATTACTAGATGGCGGAATAAGGGCTGGCAGGGCCTTCGGGGCGTTCTTCGGAATGAAGTTTTCATGCTTCTTCCATCGTTTCCAAATGGAGACTCATTAATCCCCGAGAGGAACTCGCCTCAGTCCGGTTGCCAAGATGCGTGAATGCGGGGTCGGTTGAGTTCTGGTCTTGTCCTACGCAACGCTCTTTGGGGTTCGGAAGGTGGGAAACTTTAGGGCATAGTGGAAAATACCGAGTAGGAATAACACGTGAGAATTCCATGTTTTCAAACACTGCCAATTCACGAATCTCGAGGGGGAGGGGTTTCCGTCCGTCAAAGTTCGGGTTTGGCTTTCTTGAGTGAAAGGCCAATCCCGCAGCTCCGAGATAGGTCCTCTCTGTACGTCTGAAGTGGCGAGCAAGGAGAGGGGGTGAGGGAGATGGGAGGGGGTTGGCCTTTGCTTCTGCTCGCCGGTGACGTTGTTCTCACAAGCGAGGTTATTAATATCACCGTGACAAGCAGGGGATTTAGGTGGGCAGCGAACGCAGCAGGGATCCAGCTCCCAAGCGGGGACGACGCGGCTCGATGGGCTGACCTTCCCGACAGGATGGCAGGTCTGGCGTCTACCGGATCGAGCGAGGGCCAGTCTGCGCCAAGACCCATCACGGAGCCAGCCCAGTTCGTGTAGAGTCCCCCCAAGCTTTTTAGAGGGGGGGCCTTGTGGCCGCAGGATGGGCAGGGTTCTCATCAGGATAGGTTCGTGGAAGCGAACGAGAAAGGCTTGGCCCTCTTTACTGCCAGATCTGGCTTCACCGACAGGAACGCGCGTGGTTTTCTCCTTGGTCACCCTGCCATCAGCCCTGTGGGCGTTTCTGGCCACGGGGATGTTACTCAGCAGCGATTCACATCAGCACCCTGTTTCTCCCCGGCCCTCGTCCACGAGGATGGCCATTTTTAGTCTCATGTCTTTGGGGTCCATTGATCTGGGTCCCGGAGCTGATTTTCCCGGGTCTTGAGGAGCCCTTTAGGAGCTACTGACTTGGTCGGTCTATTCGTCATGATCCTATCAAGCTTTTGGGTACTTGGTAATCTACCGGGTGCGGTGCGAGGGATATGGGGGCCTAGAGCTATCTAAGCCTCCCGCGGCGCGGCTGCCTGGAGATGGAGACCATGGGATGGTAAGAGAAAAAGAAGCTTTTCTAAGATTGGAATGACAGTTTTGCAACCGCCGCCGCCTGTAATGAAACGCGTGGCTGTGGAGGGCAGACGCGGCTACCCGGGCTTCCGTGCGTGGTTGCGCTCATGAACCCGTGGCGATGTTTTGAGATGATCTGAGAGGTGACGGGATTTGCGAGATGCGGTTGGTGCGTGCTTACGTCGACAGCTCCCCAACCGAACAGTCGGATCCATGCCTGCAACGGTGGCGCGTTCGCGCCCGTGCAGGTTCAGCTTGGAAGGGCAACCAAAGTCTGTTTGTGTAGGGGATGAAGGTTTTGGGGCACGAATGTGCGGACGACGTGGGAGCCGGAAGCTGCCGACGACACGTAGGTGACATGTAAGTTCTCCGGTGGCCGAGTCTGACGTTTTGCTTGGCTTGCGTAAACCTCTTTGAACTATGCGGCTCCATTCTCTAAAGGTTGGCTTTGTGGTCGTTTCCCCTTCCGCGTGAGTAATGTCAGTCGGAGGGGGAGGGTTCTCTCTATCCTCTTTCTTTTTACACCTAATGCAAATCAACTTCTGTGCCGTTTGGATGCGAGTTTAGAAATGCCACGAAAAACGGGGTTCGGCATGTTACGTTGCTCTGGGTGATATTTCCTGTGCTGTGCCGCACATACGTCCTCGGCATCTCGGCATCGCCGACAATAAGGGCGACGGACTCGGGCCGGTTGGAGCTGACGGCTCTCTTACCTTGACGAGATAGCTCCGGGTTTCGCCATCTTCACAACCACTCTTCAATCTCGTCACGGAAAAATAAAACAAAATAAAATTCAAATGGCCATTTCTGCCTGTGTAAAGTTTGGTCGACAAAAGGGCTGCCGCATGTACGTGTATGTGATGTGTGCGACAACCCCGAAGCCCATTGCTCCTGTCTTGGAGCTGGCGGCTTGGTTCATGGCGATTATCACATTTTAGTCTTGCTTATTGTGGAACACCTCGTTGATATCGGTTGATTTGTTGCACCCTGTTTGCAGATCTATGTGCATATCAATGTTGGGAGACTCCGGCTATGCGATATCGGACTTTTGATTGGATCAGAATGATGATGCTCTCTTGAATTGCTGGATTATACTAGTCCTAGGGCTGTGAGTCCTCAAGGTCAAGTAGATGTACCACAGGTTCAGAGAAGTCCATCCTTGATCCGGAAAGACGATGACTTGTCGGTGTTCTTTCTGCTTTCTTTCTCAAAAACTCGATTGAGTGTCATGAACAGTATCGCAAAATCCGAGCTTTACTACGTTGTGTGATTGCATAATACGATGGTATGACGTGGTTCTCCGACGTGGTTCTGTGAGGGTTGTAAATATCGCACTCAGTGACCACCAATCGTGACCATAGACCGGTCTCCACGCCCAAAATGTGTCTTTCAATACTGCCGAGTTATGGTCCTTGGTCCGGATTCACTAGGAGTGTCTTCTAGGCCAAAACTCCGCAGGAATTTCACAAGCTGGTATCCATAGTCATATGCATATTGATTGCAAAGGAATTTCGTATACATGTGCAATTTTCCAACTTGTCTGGCTGAAACGAGTAAACTATTTGAAGACGAGAGACATAAGCAGAAACTCGACTGCTCGAATAACATCAGGATCCGGAGAGGGTACCATGCTTGAAGGGAATGTTCAGGATATAAGGCCTGGAAGACAGCAATCTTGATCAAGCCATATTGTACCATAAGCAAAATGATCTTCTTTTTGCCCCAATTGCAACCCCGTTGACGAGAAGAGAATTCGAAGTGGTTTGAAATATATTCTTAGTGTGTTCTGGATCATGGAGCGATTGCTCATGAACTATTCATTCGATCAGCTTGCTTCCGCGGCACTTTGCTGTGCTAGGAAATTGAAGTCTGTACGCATTTTAACGAACGATTGACTATACAAGTTGGGTGTCAATATCTCAGTATATAAGAAAGTACTGTAATCTTTGATTTGCATCTTTAGGTACTGAGAAGAGTAATAGACAGAGCAAGCCACTTAGGTAAGGCCAGCGAGGCTATATGCCTCACCGGCTAAATCGGACTTCACCTACCACTAAAAGGGTGCTCATCTAGGTATTCAACTTCATGCCCGCGAAGTGCGCTTTGAAGCAACACTTGATAATGGATGCACCACCCTTATCGGTACGTCACAACGCTTGGTTTGGCCCCGTAACTAGGGCAGCTGGACTTGTTCTGATAGTTATTGACGCTGCCGAGGACTGCTCTTATCCTGAAGATGTCTCTGGCATTCTGAATGGCACTTGAACAATCCGGTTATCTGCTCTGTTGGCGACAAGAATTTCAAAACAACCTCAGGGCACAAGGACTATCTTATGCTATTGGTCGAGTCCGCTATAGAGCCTTCGCTTACTTTACACTACATGTTGTAAACTACATCGCTCTGAATAAGTAGCGGTTCGGGCTTATCTGTCAGTATCTGCTTCGTATTTTGTCAGTTCTTGTGGCCTCGAACGTCACGTGAACTTGGTAAGTCCCGATCTACTATCCAGATCGGCCGGATCACAGTCAATGGGTGTCTTACCAGAACGCCGTGTGATGTCAAGAGTATTTGGGTGCAACCGTTTCTAGCCCCAAGGGTTGCTAGTGAAGCTATTGTGAAATTTACAGGTAAAGATGAGACATGTGGTAAGAAAGGGACAGAGGCAGTCGAGTCCCTTTAAGAGGAATCTTTAGCTTGTCTCATTATCTTACCACCTTCAGATGAGGTAAAGGGGGCCTAGTGGCCCGAGACTTGAGATTACAACATTAGACATTCATGCTCTGTATCGGCCACCATTAGCCGCTGAAGACATTGGTGTCACTCGATCCCTCAGCGAGGCAGACTACGAAATAAATGGCAAGCATTCGTCTCTGCTTCAGAAACGGACAAGTGCCACGTGTAAATGATCATTGACGCAAGTGCCGGTGCGAAGCCACCGCATCAAAGTGCGTGGAAAGAAGTTGTCCAGAGATCCTCAAACATTTGGCCGCTCATCTAAAATTGGATTCAATCGGTAGAGAGGGGGATCATAGAGCATTGGTATCAATGGTGTAACTGGGCCATGGGATACAACGCAGGGTACGAGCCACGGGCCGAGAGTTGCAACGTGTCCTCTCAAGATAAGCTATGCAGAAGATGGGTCATCGTAGCGTTGGGGCATTGCTCCCGAATAAAGCCTCACCTACACCGTATATCTGCGACAAGCTGCTGTGAGATAAGTTAACCTAGAAGGTTCTAGACGACGTCATAGTAACTGAAGATTGTTGTCTTGCTTGTTTGGCGCCATCGCATGTTGTCAGAGCAAAGAGGGTGAAAGATGGTTGCGCAAGCAAAGCCCGAGTCCTCAACTTTCGTTGTCAGAATCCAGTCAACTCAAGAGTCGTATGTTGTGGAGCTCGAGCGAAGGTTCGACGACTTGGTTGCACGACGTCGCTACGTACTCCGTACAGCTACTTGCTATTCTCGGACAGCTTGATAGACCATGGTGGCGAGTTGTCGGGATACTACTGTGCCAGGCTTGACTCACTCGATAGATCATCCGCTCCTCCGACGGGTCGAGACTGTTCGATACGGAAAGAGGAAAATAGGGGAAGGGGAGTCGGCTGGCATGGTGGTCACGGGATCCGTGGGGAAATCGAGACCCCGCCGGTCGTCGTTTGCACCTTGCTCCGTCAATATTGTGGGGCCCGCTGTGATAGAGGCGGTTCACAATGGCGAATACTGTCCCTGATTCGGTTTGCCTGTCTGCCTGTCTCGCTCTCATGACTCTTGCGGCAGTGGATCTTGGAAATGTCCATCCCACCATCACTGGCGTGATCTGGATTCCACAATTGATGATAGCATATCTGCGTTGTCGGTTTCTAGATCCCAGAGCCCCAAATATGATAAGCAGATCGGCTCAGAGAGAGATAAGAGGTCCGTTGCTCGAGCCTGCTTGCAGAGCCGGAAGTCGTTCGGGTTGGTCGGTAGGGGACGGTCGTCAACTGACGAATGGGATGGCAGCTTCCAAAGGAATGCGGCAGGTAAGAGAGAGAACACGTCAAGCATCGCTCTGTCAGGACAGCCGGCCTGCAGATTAGATCAGAGGGGGAGGGGCACATATGGCGGGGAATCGATTCGCGCGAGTCAGGAGGGCCCTGTCGTTATGGGCACTCCGGGTCTCTGCATTGTAGTGTACACTATCCGTGCTATGTAGTGTATCGATGCAGCACGGAAGTGAAGTGAGTGATGAGTCGGAGACGAACGTCAATCCGAGGTGGAATTGCGAGATCGGTGGGATAGCTGACGATTAAACAAACCACTTCGAGAGAGCTCCAGAAAGCTCCGCGAACAATCCGGGTGGAGCTCATTGGTCAATTGGCTCCCGACCCTGACGAGCTTGGCCGGTTCAGGGGTTTCGAGGACCCTGATTAACACGCGGAATTCCAGTCATACGGGCCATTTCCCACGACATTCATGGGCATTGAGTATCCGTAAACTTGTTGGGGAGGGGAAACGGGGGCGGGCAGTGACTAGCTGACGGTGGAAGAGACCCATCGGGGACCCCACCATCGTGTTGAAGCTGAAGATTGATGCCACGGAGCTTCGCATGGTCCATGTACTGAGTGTGCCTTAGGTTGGAACGGGGCGAGAGAGGTGGAAAGAGCGGCTGCCGCCGAACATGAGCATGATCATGCGTCACGTTGCTGCAGGTTGCCGCGATGGAGTCGTTGCAAGGCGCCATGCTCAGGCCAGCAGACCGGTAGAGCCGCCACATGGCCATGGAACAACGAAGTCACCGCTCGTCTAGTTCTTGGGTCATCCGATATCGGAAACATGCAGCAGAATTGGTACAGGTGGTGTTTGCCATGGTAGCCCTTGAATCGATGTCAACGGACATGGAGGTAGGAAAGCCGTTGGGCGGCCGGTGGCAGCAGCGACAAACGATGACAGCAGAGACGAAGCAAAAGGCAATAAGCCGGGATGGGACGACACTGACGATGGGCAGTTTTCTCAGGATTGCGGCGTCGAAGTGGCTCGATGGCTCGTCGGGGCATGGGTTGGCGGGTACCGGTCGCGTGCTGCTCCGGTACTTGCATGGCCGCTGCGGCTTAGTGGCTTGGGGAATGTAACAGACTAGCGGCGGTCGGTACTCTGTGTATCCACTACCCCGCAATCTGGCCACCCGTCCCAGCTGCACGCTTGTACCTGAGACCCCCGGATCCCGAGTGGGTCCCCTTTGCGTCACTCTGCTCCTGTGGTTCAACCCGAGGGGACTCTGTAGAAGAAAGAACGAAACAGCAGAGGAAAGAACGAGAGGGGTTTTCCATAGTCTAGTGCGACTGTCAATGGAAGAGTCCATTGGTTTCCTGGGAGAAAAGCCAGTATGCCAAAGACGAGGGCAACATCAAGGGAGAGAGGCCAAGCACAAAGCTACGTGGTACGCAGGGGTGTGTGTGTGTGTGAAAGAGAGAGAGAGAGAGAGAGAGAGATACACAGTAGAAAGATAGAGAGCAATAGCGAGGGAGGGGGATAAAGAGGCAGAAAACACACGGCTCAGGTGGCATAATGAAGGTTGGGTCTGGCGTCAGTCCACCCCCGTCTCCACCCCCCGGGGGCCAGTCCAAGTCCACACCGGCCGGTCCCCCGTCCCACCCCTTCTTGCGTCGTTGCTGCTGCTGCTTCCCTTGCAACAAGCCCCTCCGCTGCATCAGGTCACGCGATCCAGCTTTCTCTACCAGTCTACCAGACCAGAGGACCCAGGCTTTCCGGTCCTGCGAGATGCAATCCGCCCTTGCTATGCACCTTATTGGGCAAGCTGTCTGATGATCGCGTGGTGTGATAGGCTGCCATCCCTCTCGAGCCTTCGACCTTTAAAAGCATCCCGCGTAGCTCTGCTCGTCTACTTATCTTCCCCCTCTCTCCCCCCTCCATCCTCACATCACATCAACGATTTCATCAACGAGCTTCTATCTTCTCTTCAATCCATCAAACTAACTCCCCAATCGTCATCTTTTCTCCAGCGAACATCGACGGCACATAATCGAGTCAATCCGGTCTCAGTTGAGTCTTTCCAACAACACTTGCACGCATACAACCAACCCTATCGACAACCACTTCCTCCAAGAGTATGTAACTCCTACTCGTGCCCTCTTCCCCAACCCTCTTAACCTGTCAACCTGCCCCCCGCATCACGAACCCGCTGGCGTGACGTCTCCCCTCATCACCTCAGCCCTTTGCACCAACTCCCATCCCTCGACATAGCCACATATCTTTCGCATCATCAGCACCCATGCGCGGGCTCACCTCGCCAACATGCCAATGAGCTGTTTAAATCCTTATGAACTCCTTCGTCTAACATCCCGCCAGTGACTCGCTCTCACAAGTTCAACGACCGTGACCACGCCGGCCTGGCCGATGGAACCGCTTCTCCTCAGGAGCATCTGCCTCGCTACTTTGCGAAGCACGGCCACGAGGGTGTTGACCCCAAAAAGGTGAAGAAGAACGGCGGCGGTAGAAGTAACTGGTATGTTTGGAGCTCTCTACCCCACTTACACGTACCTCTTTCCCTTTTGGCGATGTCATAGCACCGACATATCCCCCCAATACATAGCTCCGCGTGCATATTGATATCAAGTTCGATTGACTGACATGAATACTCGTCTTACAGGGGCAACGCCGGCGAGGAGGTCGTCGATGAGGACTTCCACTTCACCAACGCCCGTCGCCGCACCAACAGCAGTGGCTTCGCCGACAACATCGGAGCTTTCAAGACCAAGTTCGACATCAATGAGCCCGAGCCCGTCTTTGAGGAGTCCGTCCACGGCCCCACCGAGTTGGACGGTGAGGAGCTCACCAAGACCGAGTCATCCGAGAGCGGCCGTTCTTCGGCCTACGGTGACGATAAATTCACCAAGCACTAATTCTAACCTCTTGCACGCTACGATGTGTCCTTCGTGTGCAAACCCTACCACCGCTGTTTCCGGCACGACAGTCGAATCGTGGTCTTTCTCCTCGGCTTTCCTTTCCTTGGGAAAACTTGCCATCAACAAACAACCCAGAACACATCTTGCATGGGAGGTCGGGTATCTTTGGCTTCTGGTTTTGCTTTCAACCGGTTTCGGCGACACATGACTTTGTATTACGAGAAACCCGGGGTGCGCATCGAGTCGGTGTTCTCGCCCAAAGATTTGCCTCGGAGGCGGGTAACAACATGCATCACGAAATTCCATGACCTGGCGACGAAAAGTGTCGCCCTTGTATTATCATCCCAAATGGCCAACGATCTTGAGAATAGATTTATGCCTTGTGTCTGTATTGTCCCTCGCTACTGCGTGAAGTTTGATTAGCAACCCTGTGATGTCTTACTATCGTTCTGATGCTTTCATGTTTCGCCTACTGGCCCTACCGGGTTGTGCCTCCAGTTCGATTGGGATCGAGCTCCTTCCCTCAGGTGGGAACCCCTGACGGCCGAAGTAACTAATGGCACACATCAACAGTTACCCGGGTCCGTCACTGATGGGAGGCTACCGTCACATCGGAGCATGGAAATTTGCTTATGTACATCGATGGTGCTGGCTTCAAGCCATTGTTTTGTTCTCCTTTTCAGATTACCTAGGATCTTGGAGCAAATTTCACCCTCTCACGTCTGCGGCCCCCCAGACTGACAACGTCTTCCTCACAACGACTCCTCATCGCCCAGATCAGCACCCAATACACTCTGTGCACGCCACCCTGACGAAACAAAGCTGCGAACCCCGCTTTTAGCCACTCTAGAATACCAGTCTTCACTATTCAACTCCAAGTACGCACAGCCGTTTGACAAACGGGGACCAGCCAAATGTCAACGTGAGGCGAGAGTATAATATCTGCTCTTCCAACATCCTAAGCCCACTGGTCTCCATCGTAGCCAGATCTCTCCGTGGAGCAGCCTGGAATGTGGAAGCAGGAGATGTCTTCGCCACATCCGCTGTTTCCGGCACTGGGTTCGGGGGGCTAGATTCGACAGCGGGGAAGAAGAGCTCACCCCAAGCCTGCTCACTCCAAACAAGCTTCCCTTGCGTAATGCATCCAGTCTCGTCTGCTAGGGTACCCATGACACGGGCGTTGAGGACGAGATCCTGCTGCTTCATGCAATTCTTGCACGTCGCAGATGGCTGGTTCGCATATAGGGGAACCCCACAGCTGATGAAGAACGATACGTTAGTTATGAGTCTCATCGAACGGTATAGCGGGAAGAATAGCAGAGCTCACCATTCCAAACAAAACATCATCTTTCTTCGATGGAGCTCAAGTAGATTGATGCCCAGGACAATAAGATTCAGCTTGCCGGTGAATTCGATGGCCGGGTCGGCGCGCGCGAACTCGTCTACCTCGGCAAGGGTGAAAAGTGGTCGGACGGGTCCATGAACGGCAACATCTGCGTTCCACAAACCTTCGGGGAAGGGCAAAAAGACAGCCTCTTTCTTGACTCTATTCGTTATCCATTCGCGAAGCCAATTGGCATCTTGGAAATTCGGATCGACGTCAACGAGAGTGTTGTAGCTCAGACTAATGCGGGCGCTGGTAGGTATCGGTTTGGTGTCTCGGGGAGGCACGAACTTTGGGTTCGTCAGAAGTAGAACGGTCTCGTTGGGCTTCCATAGCTTGGCGGAGCTGACCTTGTCTTCCCAGAGAGTTAGCACGCAGCTGGCGGTATCGTCGCACACGCTGACTTCGAGTAGCTCCGCCTCTTTCGTACGCTGTTGCATCATAATGCGTTTACGGGCGCCGAAACCCTTGATGCAGACAATGACTCGGGCTCCTCGGGTGTCATGTCCCGTCTTTAGATATTGCCCCAAAGTCATAAGACCAGGGAGCAGCTTCGGCTTCTGTCCGTGGTCGTCGTACTCCAGGGGCACCCGGCAAAGTGGCTGGTTCTCTGGAGTATGGGGCAGGAACTGGATGAACTGTTTTGTGCCTACGTCTGCTGGGTTGATTGGTGTGTACATCGTGACAAAGGGGATGTTGCCGTGATTTGAACCCGCCGCGGTACCTATCCAGCTAGCCCAGACAGTGACGAGCTGTCCTATGACCAAACGAGAGACTGGGATACCAATAGGGACGAGACTGACCTGCACAGCTGTTACTCTTTGCAATACTTGCGTGGCACCATGGATACCTACACCTATGGCTCCAGTGTCATCTGTGACGATCAACTGATGTGCTGGGCGACTGTAAGTCTTCTTGATGTCGATAAAAGCCGGAGCGTAGTTGACTATGCGACCAGTAAAGCGAATGCGAGTCGGACCCAGTTGGACGTCGCCGATACATACGCTCTTGTAGTCTTCCGATGGGTTCCATGGACGGTTGAGGGGGTAGTGCCCAGCGTTGATCTCTGCTTGTGTAAACCCATTGTCCTTTCGTGGCCATCTGTTAGTTGGCGCAGCTTCAGGTGCAGTCGGAAGCTCCTTCTTGTAAAATGCTTGTACGGAAGTTGGCATCGTGGGATGAGAGATTGTCAATACAACAACGAACACACTTAGACACTCCAATTTGAAAAAAGTGACAGCTAATTCATTGGAGGATGTTAGTAAGAGCCTTGGGACGATGGATGTTGCCCACGCTTTTGGGAAAGAAGACAACGGAAAGAGGCTGGATCGGGGGAAGGGTCCTTCCTTGTACCACCTTCCTTGCCCATGATACCGCCATACCTTTCCCATCCTATCCCTCTCTCTGATCTGCTAGCATTTCAGGCCCCCGTATGTGGATTCAGGTAACGGTGTACGTTGTTGAGCGGATTGTCCAAACGCCGGACAGGTGCGGGAGGGTCGTTTAAAGAGTCAGCTTTGAGAACGCCACATATCGCCAACAGGAAAGATTACAGAAGAAAGGTGTTAACCCGCTGAAGTGCTCTTGCCATTTCGGTCAACTGAAGCTGTCTCGTTGACAGACTATAGTTGCAGAAACAGTGTGAAGACATTCGAACGCAGCATTACCACGGAACCAACGCAAGAAGACTGCCAGTTGAATGAGAGAATAACCGAAATTCCCCTCACGCGAGGTGTTTATTATTTGCGTTTGGAATATTGAAACATACGTACGTATGGTGTTGTTGTTCTGGTAAAGAGACCTAGGGTTTTCACGTGCGTATTGACCTCCTCAATTGTGGTGCTGATCCTGTTCTTGCGATTTCACGGAATAACCAGTACTCCGATTAACACACTACGTGTGCTCTTGGGTATATTAAACAAATAAGGGACGCCAGCCCATTGGAGATACAAATGCCAGTCCAGGTTTTTTCTGATACCCGTCGACGCGAACAACTTTATACATGGAAATTGCTCAGTATATACCAAGCCACATTGACTAGATCCCTTGACAGATGTGGCTGCCAGTAACCCTGGCTACTTCTGACCAGGACTTTCGTGATCCGACACTCCGCTAGAAGAGTGTGATGTCGGAGAATTGCAATCCTTGATACTACCGGTCTCGAGATCTTTCGTTCCGTGTGAACTCAAGAAGTCGTAAGTCTTAAGCGCAAATTGTTGAGTGGTGGCCGTGTCTTCAGTGCCTCGTGAAACAGGTTGAAGCTTAGTTAAGGAATTGGGAACAGTAACTCGAAGCATAAGGCTCCGGTCCCGGTTCTGGTCTCCTCCGCTTGAGTGATTGGTATGTTTGTCCAAATGGTAGTGCCGGTCGAACTTCCGACAGACCGTTGGGAACACCTTGATAAGAATAAGGCGAATGGTTGGCATACAGCAGCACACTATGCCGATAGGTACCTCGATGGTCGTCCAGAAGGCAATATCGTATTGATCCCATGTTGGGTTCGTAGATTTTGCGAAGCGAACCAGCGACTGGAGTCTCAATATACTGATGATGGTAACGCTGGATAATGTTAAATTGCCGTGGTCGAATGTGACGAAAGGGGAAAACGTACAGGGCGCCGACACAGAACATCAGCGTAACGGCTAGCTTCTTCCACCAGTGTAGGTGGAGGGTCCGGATCATGGATAGGGATAGGTAGAGAATCCACATATCCAGGACAATACCGATAATGGCATTCGCCCAGGCAAGCCCGTTGATGTCGATGCAACTGCCCTGGCTCTCGCCATTCCACCTTGTCCAATAGTATGATATAGGGGTACACTGAAAGATGCCAGCGACGGTGAAGACCACAGTGTTGATGGCGTTGAAGGCAGCTGTGCCCCAGAGGATCTTTCTAAGACCAGTACGGTCGAAGATGCGCATGTAGAAGCACAAGAGTGCCATCTTGACAAGGCCCATCTGGACGAAGTACATGGGCTCTACAAGGTAGAACCAAAATCCGAAATCACCAATTTGGCTTGCGGTAAGGGTCCATATGTCTTTGCCAAGTCCGGCGGGTATGAGACCGACCAAATTGATGATGTAGGAAGGAACGACAGCGAGGTAGGCGAGCAAGGTGAAGAAGTCATCAAGTCCAAGCTGTGTCGATGAGAAGAACTTGTACATGAGACGAGCAGCCATCACCGAGGTGCTAAGGCCCAAGACTACCCAGGTAAGAAGAGCATATGTCGAGCTGCGATCCCTGACGGGGTTTCCACAGGCTGTCTCGAAGATACCTTTGGTATCTGATTCGCTGTTAGCCGCCTGCTTTCGTATCGTGGGAAGGGTTGTCACAAACGAAGGGCATCTTTGATGTTGCAGGCAGATGTTACACAGCTCTCAGCCGTTGTTTCGAATCGCGAATCGGAACAGATACAAGTCGCGTTTGTTAAACCACAAGGTGAGGCTTGGATTGCCGATAGGGTACACGTTACCTGAGGTAGTGTTAGTTGATTAAATGTGCCTTGAGACAAAGTAGAACACTTACGGCGCAGGCAGGCAGCTGTGCCACGGCATCTGTTAAATTGTTGACTGTCTGGGCTACAGCAGAATGCATTAGTATGCCTGGGAGCGCATACACCATGAAGGTGAGAGATATTGAAGACCTCATGATGTCTGATATGCACCAGTTGTGTCAATCGATGGATCAATCAATCAATCTCGGACGCTTTTCAGAGGCACGGCATCATGCGGGAGGGATATCTGGTGCTTTAAGATAGCATTTAGGACTGTTGTAGAATGTTGTTTCTTTGTTTCCCCTTTGCAACCCCAACTCGTAAAAGAACAACCCGTGAAAGGGGGTATGGCGGGCTTTCCTAGCAACATTCCGAAGTGGCCGAAAGCCATCCATCCTTTGCGGGTGGCGACTGGACCGACTTTCAAAGGACTTGAAGCGCCGCATGCAATAGTTGAGTCTGGCGTGCGCCACCGGCCCCGAGCTAGTTTAGACACACGAAGCGACAGGCTTCTGACTTCTTCATATAGGTCGTGTATAGTGACTAGAGGGTGGCGGTCGCCTTTTCATCGCAAATAGGGCGTAGACGGACCGCTGCTTCTGGTAAGTGGCGGCTTGCTGGCCTTACCTCCCTTGGTCTGGGAGAGGGGCAAAGACTGGACAGACAGAACACCACGGCAAATGATTTGGAGCAGTTGTCCATTGGCTGAAAGAGGTTGACTTGCCTTCCGGGTTCGCTCCGGGCCTAGAGTTGTGTGCTAGGTCTGATCATCTTTTCCGTCGTCTTGAAAATGGGAGGGGATGGCTTTCTGGCGACGAGCTACAAGGGCTCGATCACGCGAGCTTGGGTTATGGTTCAGGGCGCCAGGCTGTTCTTGATCTTGTAGGTCTTTCTGTGTAGGGATGGTGTGGCTCAAGGCATGTGCCAGTCACAGTGGATTCACTGGTCAAAAGGCGATGGTGTGCGCCTTTTGAAAGTGGCTCATTTCGAATGAGCGGATCTAGCGAAACAATGGCTCCAAGTGACTGAAGCAAAGATCAAGTATTCTCCGTCTGTTTCTTGAGCATTCCTCCGATACTGGAGTGTTCCAAGGGGCTAAGGACAGAGGGCGAGAGGTATATAGATTGTGACAGCAATGAGTCTCGCTTCATCTTGCAGTCAGCGGCTTGTCTTCGTCCTACTGACAATGGAAGACGCCTGGGATGGAAAGAAGACGCGTGAACCGTCCACTGGCTCGGTCTGTTGTTGAAGTTCCTCGGCGCTCGCAGTGTCAAAGAAAGCATGTTTGATTAGACAAATGTACGTCGAGCGCTTGCGTCCACCCGCCCTCTCGCCTGTCGGGTCCGTGCAGCCAGTGAAATATGGAAATCAAATGAGGACCATGTCAACGCGTTCCTGGTGGGGCCGGGGGTTGAAGCTATCGCCAACTCACGCCATGCCTGCACGTCAGGTTCCCAACCGTCCCATTATTCATCTGCGAAGTGCAACCGCGTGTCTTGCGCTTCCTAACCCAAAAGTTAGGACGGACAGTATCAGTGAGGGGAAAGTCAGGGGGCCTACTACACCTACCTCAGCCTACTGGGTACCTACCTCGGTAGGCGGGTAGGTAGGTATCTACACTAGTGCCTTGGAGTGGAGGCCAGGCTTACTGCAGAACCGAACCCGGAAGTCAACGGCTGATCTACCTACTTACCTAGGCAGGTATCTGTCCAAGCATTGTACTATGTACGAGTGGAATCACCACTCCACCCCAGACTGATGATCGACAGCACATGGTCCGTGCACACACATTCCTCTTGAACCAGACGACGCACGGACCCATGTTCCTTGTAACCGACTTATCTGCTTATCGGGCGGGCATGTGCGCTGCGCTCCCAAATTTCTGAACTCCAGGTCGCGACAGCCTCGCGCGCAATTTGGTTGAAGCCGGCATATCAAGCTACACCCTCTACATCCTAGGGGAACAGACCACTTTATTGACTTTTCGTGTTGCAAATACTTCTTTTGATTGCATTCTTCGCATTGGATTGGATCTGTCCCAGCATGTCTACCCTCAACGCCTTCCACGAGTCTCTCCCATGTACGTTGCTGTTGGCATCGCCCGCCGCGCGTCCGCGACTTCAACTGACGTCAAATGCCTGCAGATATTGATGACGAGCCCACCCAGGCGGAACGCGAAACCTCCGAGGCTTTAATTCGGGCTGAGCTAGCCACGTTTTCCCCGGCACCCGCACCGACCTACAAAGAACCGTCCTTCTCTCCCCTCATTGAACTCGAGCTGGAACGCGTTGCCTCCAAACAGCCACTCAAAGCCATTCACCTCGAGCGCTACCAAACACAAGAGCCTTTCACGGACTCTGGCAAACCATCGACAGAAGAAGAACGTAAGCGTCTAGCCGACGCTCTCCAGAAAGCATACATCTCCTATACCTATCTAGATACACGCGCCCAGAACCTCAAGCTGCTGGACAAATGGGGCAAGAATGCGTGGCTGATTGGTAACTGGGAATTGGAGAACGAGCTCAAGGCTCTAGAGCATGATCTCGCCGAAACGAAGCGCCTGATCGACGTCTTGACCGTCGCTCGAAGGCGGCAACAGGAGGAGGTGGCAGCTGAGATGAAGGGACTGGAAGAGACTTGGAAGAAGGGTATAGGAAGAACATTGGAGACTGAGATCGCCATTGAGCAGTTGAGGAGGGAGGTCCTGGAAGAGATGAGAGTAAGAGGAGATTAATGCGGATTCCTCTGGTGCCGACACTGAAGCAGGGAATGGGCGACGGTGCCTGATAAAGACCGCTCGCCTGCATGATACATGTACCAATAAGGAAAAATCAATGATACCAAGGGATATTCCAGCCCTCACACTTCCAGGATAGTATTGTGGATGAAATATTCTTTACTAACAGGTATCTGGACATCACTATAGCCGTGTCTCTTAGGAAGCGAGGGTAAGGGGTTCCGCTAACGCCGCCGTGAATCTTCGCATTCACTTTCAACCTTCCGAAAACCTGCCATCCATTCTTGGATAAAAACGCAAAATCAACCAAAGCTCTACCACCCCTTTTAGGCTGCTTGAAGCGGGTCCATTTCCTCGACACCAGTCTTGACGCCTTCGTACTTTGTCCGTCTCATGATGCCTTCAACAGGGCCAAGAAGCCTCTGGAAGGCGTTCTTGCCGAGGCTTGCGACCTTGACGTCCGTCGTCGCAACGATGCTAGCGGCACGAGGGGCGTCATTTAGAAGCGCAAGCTCGCCGAAGAAGTCTCCCTTGCTGTAGTGCTTTACGGATTCTTTGCTGTCGCCTTTGTAGGCATCGGCCTCACCGCTCTCCAGGAGGAAGAACGAGTGCCCAGGGTCGCCTTCCCTGATGATGGTTTCCCCTGGTGCGTATTTCTGAGTTTCCAGCGCATCGGCGATTTTGGACCGCTCGTATGGCGTGAGGCTCTGCAACAGAGGTACCTCTTCAAGGAAACTCTCGTACATCCGCCGTCGAGCAAATGTCGACTCCATGAGGATGCGGCGGAAAGTGAGACGGTCAAGCGCCCAGAGAGTGCATCCAGGCTCAGCAGAGATCACGGTGGCAGCGCGAGGAGCATTGTACATCAGAGCAAGTTCACCAAACGAGCCTCCAGCCTGGATAGTTCCGACTCGTTGGCCCATGCCCTCGGGACCGGGCTGCAAGTTACCGCTGCTGTTGACGTATACATCGAAAGATCCCTTCTCTACTACGTAGAAGAAGTCGCCGGCGTCACCTTGGCTGATAACCTGTAGTAAAGTGTCAGGATCCGCTTATACGATGTATCGACGACAAGGCCAGCTTACCTTGATATCCTTAGCGGGAATCGGCTTTTCGTTGAGCGCACCCAGAATCTGGGAACTCTGCTCTTCATCAAGATGGCTGAAAAGAAAGTTCCCTTCAATGGCGGTTTGCAGACGCCCCAGTTGTTCCTTACTCTTCTCGTGGTAAGGAGGTGACCAGTTATCATACGTGTCTGCGCTGGGCTTCAAGGACTCAGCCGATACCGAGGTTCGGCGGCCAAAGTTGTATTGGGCCGGATAGCTCTCGGGATTCGGCGGACTTCTAAGTGCAGACGGGGGGGCATCGTTGACAGCGTCGCCGCCAAATGGGCCGCTGAACATTGAACTAGAGTTCATTGGGAAGTTTGGTGATGTAGGAGATGTGACGGTGTCATTCTCCTCTTCTTCGATTACTCGATGAATTGCGTTGCCTCCCGCCGGGGCTCCATCGCTGGGCCCTCCGAAAGGGTTGGCGTTAGCCCCGAAAGGACTCTTGAACATGCCGGACATTTTCTGGTGTAGGATGTTCGTTTCCAAACAAGTTCGTACCGTAGATAGGGGTTGGTTTCGTGGAGCTAGCTACTAGGTGGGCGTGCGAGGCGGCGCAGAGATTAGGGATGTCGACCGTTTTGTATGAGCGTCGTGGTGGTAGGCTTCGTGCTATTTCAGTCAGCTTCAGCTCGCAGCGTTTCGGCAGAAGCAAAAGGAATGCTGGATGGTTGCCCCCGTCTCAAAGGTCGTCAGGGTAGGGTGGTGGACAAGAATGTTGTGAAATTGGTGGGGGTTTTCGGCAGGGTTCAACTGTGGGTTGTACCTGATGCTTCGTCCCCGCGTTCAGGCTGTAGCAACCGAGATGATCACGACTCTCTTTAGTTACTAGGCCGCGGAAAGTGTACGCCTAGGTGCAGTGACGCAGGCTGAACGGATAAACACCTTCGGATGTGACCTGTTGACGAAGGGGAATGACAAGGTACCTCAACGCGATACCAAGTAAATGACAGAATGGGCGAATGGAACAAGATGGGGAATGGGAATACGCACTGTAAAGTTGCGTGTTTTCGACGAGGGAAAAGGTAGGAAATGAAGCAATAACGATGGGATGTAATGAAGCTGACGAAGATTCGAGGACAGGCAACAGGGAGAAGGTGGCCAACGGGTTGAACTGTCGAAGGCGGGCTGGACCGGCGCGTGGCCACGAAGGGAGCTATCACTCACCGGAAGACAGCGTACGGAGCTAGCTAGCGGGCGATGGCAAGTTGGGGCGGGGAGCTCGACAGCCTTCGTGATATTGACTACCGAACCTCGAGGAAAGGGATCTTGGTTGACCAGGCACTGGGATGAAGGATTAGTGAGGCCGAGGAAGCTGTCAGAGGCCAAGACGGACACTTGGCGAGCGGGTTGAGTGGGTTGAAGAGGAGAGATGAAAAAGAGAAGAAATATCACGGTGTGCGATGTAGCAACTATGATACGGGAGGAGGATGAGGCGGCTGGTACCTAGGTATGGAAAGGAGAGACTGGGGGAGGTGTGGGAAGTGGCCGGTTCTGTATCTGCTCTCGTACTGTCGTCCGGGTGCGAGACGAGGCCACGAGGATCGCGTTCGCTTTGTGTATCTTGATCGAGAAAAGCGGGAGGCGACGAGATGGGAACACAAAATGGGGAAGTGCAGGAAGCGGAAAGGCCAAGGGAAGGGAAGCTTTTTGGGTTCGGTTTAGGGACGAGGATTGCTCTGGGACGGGGGGAAGAAGGTGGGGGGGAGAGTCGAGAAGCAGCATGAGGCACGGAGGGCCCTTTGACGCATCGCTGCTTCCAGTCAAACACAGCAGCAAAGAAGCAGGTGCTCCCCTCCTTCTAGTGCTCCTCAATATTCCCCTTCTCCCTTCCACAGGGTGACAATGAGGTCCTAGCTTTTGAGGGGCCTTGCTGCCCCAGCCAACCAGTCACGGGCGTCGAAGGGTTCTAGAAGGTGCACGGATCGTCTTGTGATCTGTCGTTGTCACCCCTTCCCTGCAGCCCGAAGTGTCCAGGCTTCAGCTTCCACTTCCAATCCGCTTCGGTTGAGATTCTGTGCAGCTCTCAGCGGCGGCGCCTCTGACTGGCTTACTTTTGCTCCCATCAGCTACTGCCTAGTACGTACCGTCGTCGCCTTCATTCTCCCGTCTCCCAGAGTCGACAAGCCCAGGGCTCCTTGAGTGCTTGGGTCCCCTGGTTTCGGCCATGTCATCATGGGGGACAGCCTCCCGTGGAATTTCAGGGCGCTTTCGGTGGGCCTACCCCGTTCGCCCGCAATTGCCCCTCACTAAAACTCGGCTGTCAGTGGCGTCCATTCGATAGCCTGTTGATAGGTCGGTACGGCCATTTTAGGTGTGCAGCCAAGGGGTGCCCGATCCCTTTCCCAGCAGAGGCCTTGCCTGTTGGTCTCGGAAATCCTTCACTAGCCGGCATCAGCCTGCTGCTTTCGCCTGCAAGTCTAGCTGCTTGTCGATTTCATCTCAGACAGCCAAGTCTCTTGCGCCGTCAAGCTGCATATGGCCGAATGTGTCCTTTTGAGCTTTGGTTTGGTATATATGATGAGGCACTCAGCTGCCGGCTTCTTTTCTTGGGAGTTTGTGATAAAAAGAAAGAAAGCTTATTTTCTGCAGTGCATCCAACCATTGAGTCGTTATTCCGTTACCTCTTTTTGCTCCGTGTTATGAAAACTTGACAATCTTTGTTAGTCTACAAATGTATGACAGCATCTAATTGATAGAACCCTGATGTTTCTTTGTATCGTGCAAGACGGGTTTGCATCCTTGTTGATGTTATGCCATCCTGAGAAGGGGTGTGCAAATTATCCATGATGGAAAAAGTAACAGCCTGAGGATATATGATCTATCTCTCTTGTTACCTCCAACTTCCTGATTGCCATTGTAGCTTAGCCTATTTCTGAACAGTTATTTTCTATGCATACAACTTTTGAGGATAGGATAACAGAGAGAGAATGGAAGGAGAAAAATAAAATCATTACACCTCCAAACTTATATTACACGCCCGCACTAATGCAACAGATAGACCCAACAATTTTTTTTTGGCAGTCTTACTTAGAAGCTAGTATACAAGCTATCAAGCTGTTAGAGACTTTTCGGCGACCTGTCGAGGATGGAAACCGTTGTGGACAAAATGGGTGCGTGAAAGTGACGAACACCATTAGGGGCTGGCAAAACAGCAATACATGTAGATCAAATTCGAATTTTAAACACAAGCAATCCGATATGGTGTAGTGGCCAACATGATGCCCTCTCAACTCACTTGAGAGGTTAGGCATAGCCCCGAGTTCGATTCTCGGTTTCGGAAATCTTTGCCTTTTGCCCCCGTGGACCTCCCGGTCAACATGCAGCCAATCAGTATCTATCTGTCTGCGTCTGCTGCTAAACTATTACATACTACGTGCTACTTACAGTTAGAAGTGACATGCTTTTTGGACTGGATGTCCTTCGTACTGCTGCTGCCGTCTTAAATCTATGCTAGCTTTCTCTTAGGATATAATGACATTACAAAGCCGCAAGGGTGGAGCAGTGGAGTTGTATGAAATGATATTATTGGAAATCTGGGACAGGGTACTTCTTAGTTTACTGCCCTGCTAACACTGGTTCTGCTAGATCATTCATCCTCTGGTCGTTTCATTGAATGCAGCAAACTACCTAGATGTTCAATTACCGCCCGCACCGTGATCGCACGCCTTGCAGTGTCTGCTTGTGCTCTGTTAACTGACGAAAAGGTGGATCGCTAAGCCACAACGCTAGTCCTAATCCACGCATTGAACGCCAAGCCACACTCCCACTGACTTCCATCTCTCCTGTCTTGCCGGGTAAGCAAGCGCATTTGGGCCAGACTTCCACGACAACAATCGACTTCTCTCTGTCATCATTTCGATCGCGAGCGCCCTCTGAGAGTGCACGATTACCCAAGATGCCCGAACCATCGCCTGGAGTCAACCACGCTGACTCCATCGACCCGCAACATGACACAGGAAAGAAGGACGACAAGAAGAAGAGCCGCCGACCGGCAAGTACGTGGAAGCCCTGAAACGATGTCAAGCTCTCGGCAGTTGTGGAAACGCTGGAATTCGAACAAAACAAAGATGTCGGTGCTGATACTGGTGTGTTCGATTAGATACGGCATTTCGGCAGCAGCGCTTGAAGGCATGGCAGTAAGTTGCTGGCGATATCCCTGTGATGTCGAAATCGCGGCGACAAGACCTTAGTCGCTGACTGTTGTAGACCAATCTTGACGCCCAAGACGGTCTTGCCCCTGTTCTTCATTATCGGCATCATATTCGCTCCCATCGGTGGACTGCTGCTCTACGCAAGTGCCAAGGTAAGCCTGTACCTCCCACTATGTACAGAGCGGTCGCTAATAACGCGCCCTGCAGGTTAAGGAGATCCGGATCGACTATACCAACTGCCTTACCGAAGCGACGGAGAATCTCGATGCGATGGACTCGAAATACATTAGCACCGCGTTTAAGAGCGACGCCCAGACCAAGAATGCTCTGTGGGCTGTCAGGGATATCGAAGTCGAGGATGGACCGATCAAATACCCAGCGAAGCAATGCACGATCCAGTTCTCCATTCCCGAAGAGATGGGCCCGCCGGTCTTGTTCTACTACCATCTTACGAACTTTTATCAGAACCACAGGCGCTACGTGGCGTCTTTTTACGATAAGCAACTCAAAGGCAATGCGGAGCCTGCCAGTAATGTCAACAGCTCCTCCTGCGAGCCGCTCGAGTGGGACGAGGAAGCCAAGAAGCCGTATTATCCCTGTGGTGAGTATTGGTGCAAGTCGCGGTATCCTCCGTCGATAGGCTAAAACACTACTAGGCTTGATTGCAAACTCCATGTTCAATGACACATTCACCTCGCCCCGTTTGTTGCAAAAGGATTCGATATATCCAATGTCGACCGAGAAGAACATCGCCTGGGCGTCTGATTCAGATCTTTACGGCAAAACCAAGTACAACCCCGAAGATGTTGTGCCGCCACCGAACTGGAGGGTCCGGTACCCCAACTACACCGCCGACCATCTTCCGCCAGACATCTCCAAGTGGCCTGCTTTCCAGGTCTGGATGAGAACCGCAGGATTGCCGACTTTCAGCAAACTATATCAGCGCAACGACGACGAGACTATGCTGCCAGGAAATTACGAAGTCAACATTACCGACAGTAAGTTGTTCCGGAAGGCTTTGCACCAGTCAGACAGTACTGACAAGTCCAGATTTCCCAACAACGGAGTACAAGGGAACCAAGTCCATCGTCATCACCACGCGCACAATCATGGGTGGCAGAAACCCTTTCCTCGGCATCGCATATATCGTAGTCGGTGGCATGTGTATTCTCCTCGGTGTAATATTCACTGTAACTCATCTCATCAAGCCGAGGTAAGTGATCATGTCCTATAACTCAGAATCTGGAGAAGCGAACACTGACCCCCCGCACAGAAAGTTGGGTGACCACACTTACCTGTCCTGGAACAATGCGCCCGGATCCAAGCAGGGTGCTGGCGCCAGCTCAGCAATGGCATCAGGTCGCGAAGTCCGACCCGGCGAAGCCTAGAAGGCCCGCGATGAGTCGCAGTGTCGTCTCCACAGCCGTACAGTCTCCGACGCCACCGACCCTTCGATGGCATCGATGGCAATGGCATACAGCGTCACCGCATCATCGGTCGGAGGACAACGTCTCGTTCTACCCATGTCGCCGTTATGAGGTCGGTGAGTGTGGCGGACGGAATAGGGAAGCCTGGCCTGTGGAGTTCTTTTTCTATGCGGGATGACATGAAATTTATTTGTATGAGTAATGGGGGCACAAGGATTTTATCGGCCGAGGACCCCCTACATCACCCACGCCTCTCCCTGCTTGGAGAGAGATAGAGAGGGGGACAGAGGCAGAGGCCTTGGAAGGGGGGAGGCATTTGTCATTTTTCGCTACGCACCGGCTGGTCAACATGCGTTGCTTCTCTTTCCTTTACTTTAATCGCGTTCTTGAGCCAAATCCTTGCTCGTGTTGTATTCACGTGAACTTCTTATGCTTTACCCCTCCCTCATACGGGAACGGAGGCGAGGTGGACAACCAGCAGAAACCAGATACTTGCCTTAGCTTACCGAAAAATTCGGAATATGTTTTTCATTTGGGTGCTAGGTAGAGCGGCAAATCTTCGTTCTGGAAATCAAGCTCGTCCTATCTACTACAATCCAGTAAGTAGGAGGCCCGGCTGGCCCTTGCGAAATGAACAATGCCCAAACAAATCACTCGTCTCTGATGATGACAACGCGGTGATGAGACAACATGTCAATGTAAACGAACAGTCGGCTTATCCATGCAGGGATCATCGATTAATAAAAATAACTACCTGTTTCGTCGTTCTGCAACCCATGGGAAGCGGATCCATGATCACTAATGACCTCTCTTCCCTCCCCCTTATCCCAATACGCCTACACAACAATTTTGATGTTACAACTGATATGGTAATAATAACACTGCACTCATAAAGGTCGCTTCCGGCTGTGTCTGCGGTTCGCCATCTCTCGCATAATGCCAGAGACAAAGGAAGTGAGACCCTGCTTAGTGCTTCCGCTTCTTTCGGCCACGGCTTTCATCTTCATCGGCGCCGCCTCGAGCATCCTCACGGTCGCGCTTCTTGGCCTTGGCCTCGAGCTCGTCCCAGTCCTCGCCCTCGTCTTCGTCGCTCATCTCGGCATCGTCCTCTTCGTCGGAGACATTAGAGCCAAAGTCGGAATCTTCTTCGCTTGACTCCGAGGCCTCCTCGAGTTCGTCAGATTCAATCTCGAAGTTGCTCTCCTGCTCTTCGGAACCGGCATCCTCGTCGTCAGAATCGGCCTGCAAGAAAGACCAACCTCCGTCGAGGAAGAATTGGTGGGTGTCGGCAGTGACTGTCTTCATGATGGTCGGCCAATTCAGGTTGAGAGGACCCTCAGAGTAGGCAATGTCTGAGGAGTCAAGGAACTCCTTGACGTGATCGAGGAATTCGACAGGAATGGTGTTGACATGGTATGGTGGTCGTGTAAAGTCCTTGAAGACAAACACAAGATCAAAGTTCTTGAGGCCAAACTGGACACGTTCCAGATGGGCAACCTCGATGTCCTCCAGGGTGATGACCATGAAAGGTGGCTCAACGACTTGGATCAGGCACTCGGTTGTGGGTTGGATGAAGACGTTGCTTCGGAACGGCACACCGTGGAAGCCAAGATCTCTGATGGGCACATCCACCTCGAGGTTCTCGTTCTTGCCAGCCTCAGCCATCTTCTGGGCAAAGCCTTGGAACAGACGGTCGAGCTCGGCGCGGCGTCGACGTTCCTCTTGTTCCTGCTCGAACTCGTCCTCGTCACCGTACCGGTATTTTCTCTTGCGGTTACCTGTCTCATCGAACTGGATATCCGTTGCCTCTCGGTAGAACTGGACGTCCTTGGTCTTCTTCTTGTTGGCAACCATAATGGGGTCCTTCAGGTGGATGTGGATGATGACAATCAGCTCGTGCTGACAGGGCTGGAAAAATAGGTGGCGGACGTTCGAGAACAGGATGTCCACACGTTGTTGTGTGCTCAAAGGAGACTGGTAGCGGATACCGTTCTGGTGGATTTCCACTTTACCAGGAACCCGCTTGCCTTCCATAGCAGGACGGATAAAGACGTTGTCAAGCACAGCGGGACGACGGTCTGGTAACTTGTGAGCAAAAAGCGCGATGGTTTTATGACACAATTCAACTTACTTCTTATCTCGACGAGCTTGTCTTGCTCGACGACGTCCTCCAGCTCCTTCTTCTCCTGCTCCTTCTTGTTCACATCCCGCTTCATGTTCGAGATTTGAGTTGCGATTTCTTGGTAGCGGTCACCGTCCGTAGAACGGAATGTCAAGCTTCTAACGAAGTGAGCCGAGGCGTCTTCGAAAGGCTGGTCGTCTTTGCGACCGACACCCTGACCAGGCGACAAGAAGTTGATTCGCAGGAACGACCAATCGCCCTCGTCACTCTTGCTCGCGTTCTTGATCGTGTTGATATGGAAGGGAACAGGACGACCCATGACAGGCAACACGACCGTGTCGTTTCTCGCATCAACCACGATCTGCAGATCGCGGACCTTGGGAGGGAACTGGTTGTCGCGCTTGTATGAATCGAAGCGCTTGAACTTCTTCACCTCCGTACCGTTCTGTCCACTGGTGGACTCAGAGAAGCGCGCAAGGCCTTCCTTCTGCTTTTTTGATGCCAGCTCCTTCTGATGATCGCGACGCCTCTTGTCCGCGTCATCGTCAACGGTTGTGGTTCGCTCAGATCTCAGCCTCGTAGAAGTGATGTTCTTGGTAGCAACAGCACCAACTCGGGAATCCTTCTTCTCCTTCTTGGGCGTGGGCTGGGCCTCTTCCTCGTCTTTGAAGAAAAAGGAGTTCGAGTCCGCATCGATGGGAGTCTCTCCGGTGAAAACGACGGCCTCGCTTGTGGTGACGCGGATCGTATCGGTAATGACCAAAGAGTAAATCTTGCTGTTCTTGTCCTGCGGTTGGGGGTTTTCGATGTCGCTAAAACCGGTCGTGATGACGAGAGTCATGCCGTCCTTGAGCGCTCGGGAGTTCTTTGCATTGAGAATCAAAGTCGGATCCCTATTCTCCAGACCAACACCCCAGCCAACGTTCTTCAGGAAGTGCTTTTCCAAATCGGGTTTCTTCGCCTTGATCATGCTTAGAGCCTTGTTGTAGACTTCCTTGATGACGACGCCGTCGCGGACCTCCTTCAGGATCATGTTGTGGATATTAAAAAGAAGCTTGTAGTTGCTCTCCTGCGACTTATTGGGGTCCACCAGATAGGTACGAGCGATGGCGGAACAGTACGACTTGTAGCGCAAGCCCATGGCGGCAACAATAGTGCCGGGGTGCAAAATGTCATCGTTGCTCTCCGAGTTCATCTTCAAATCGTACTTGCCACCGCTCTGGACCAACGGACCCAGGACCCAGTCCAGCTGAGCCGGGTCCAAGTCCTGGGGAAGCTTGGTCTTGTTGGGGAGCTCGACCGTCTTCCAGAACTTGGTGTCGTCAAGCTTCTTATCGACCTTGTCTGCCAATGCGCTGTGCTTAACCTTCTTCTCCTTATCAAGAATGTCCGACATTTCTTCGAGGAAAAAGGGGGTCATCAAGGCGACGCAGGCCTTTGACGCAGTGCGCATAGCTCGGAGCTCGGTTTCGTCCTTCACTGAGAAGGCGTGTTGGGAAAGCGCTTGGGAAACGTCGACCTCTTCGACATCTTTGCATTGGTCGGCGAAGACCTTTTTCCACTCCTCGATGAAGGGACCCTTGGAGGTATCCTTGGCGATGGTGCCAACCTTGTTCTGGAAGACAATTGTGTCAGTGGCAATAAGCGCATGTCGAATCGAAGAGAGTGACTCACGCCCGAAGCCTTGATAACTTCAGCAAGCTTGACAAACAGCTTTTCATTCTCGGCTGCATCCTTGCCTCGGACGAGGACCTCAAGCGGGAAGCGACCGTTTTTCAACTGCTCGAGATGTTTCGCTATATTTGCGTTAGCCAAGATCCGTCGCACATGTGGCGCGATGATGGGCAAAACCCCTCACCCTTTTTCGCAGTCGTCAGAATATAGATTTTGTCAGGCGTCAGTAGCATCATCGTCGTCGGGAATTCGTAGCCGAGAAGCCAAAACTGTTGTCCCCAAAATGTCAGCTTCTTGTGTCGTGCATCGAATTAATGGCAAAAGGAATAGGACGGATCGCGTCGCTGCAGATTGGAAGGGATGCGACTCACATGCATAGCGTTGTTCTTGTGCAGCTCGGGCACCTCCTCCACCTTGCCCATCATGACGACGATAGACGAGGCGCCGTGGAAGATGTTGCCATCCTTGGATCGCAGGTCATTCTTCCAGGCACCCGCGAGACGCGTGACACGCTCGTGGAAGGCCTTGCCGTCGATTTTGATCTCCGCCATCGTCGCTGCGAGGTGAGTGACGGATGTGATGGCAGAGAAGGGGGTTGAAGAACGAAAGATTCCAGGTTGCTGCTGGCGACGCGAGATCCGAAAAATCCACCGCGTAAATTGGGCGAAGCAGGAGCTGTTCACGTGACCGCGTCGCGCCTTAGCTTTTTCGGTTCAGTGCGTGGTTGTCAGAGTGAAAGGGGGTCTCGCGGCGCGCTTGTTAGTGGAGGAAACGGGAGCTGTTCAGGGGCGAGTTTGGCCAAAGCGTGCTGAAGGAAGTTGGGTTTTAGGCAGACGCCGCAGTTGGTTTCGAGCCGACCTCAGAGCTTCAATTTTGGGATCCCTGGATACACACTGCCGTTTTGCAAGATAACGTTTTGGTATCCACGCCGAATCATAGTCTGGAAATTTCCAATGTCCTCGAAGCAATTGGTTTCATTTGCTGTGAGAACAGCAGCAAATGTTCTTGCGAGATTGCAGAGAAAAGCGCTAGCTATTCCTCCAATATTGCAAGGCAAGCAGAAGGGGCGGATCAACAGTTGCCTGGGTGAGTAGAGCTGCAACAACTATGTAGATAGCATACCTACCTTAGGCTGAGAAACTCTGATGTGAGTGTTGTGGACAACCATCGCTCGAGAAAATCAGGTGCAACTGCAACTGGCCGGTTGGCAACTTGCCCACCGCTGCCACCACCCTTGCGAAGCTCTACCCAGGCTTGCGACGGCCAGACCCCCTAGGGCCCGACACAGGCGAAGCGCCGGGGCGAGACGCCGGGACAGCATTCAACCGGGTGAAAGGTAAGGGAGGGGGAAGAACACTCGCTCGGCCCGCCCGATTCTCGGGATGTGGAGACTGGACTTACAACCCCGCGCTTCTCCGGAATCTCTTAATATAAGGCGTTGGGGCCTCACATGTCAACTAACACCCTACTTCTCACCTGTGCATTCGGATCATTTCTCCCGCTACAGCGAGTTTGTCGATGCCCCCCTTGGCCAAGTTCCTGAACTTCTTCAAACCCAGGAAGACGCCACACATCCTATTAACGGCAAGTCACCCCGCTCCCAAATCCAAAATGCGCATCCCTTACGTCCCCAACCCGCCACCCACATCGACCCCGGAAGAGGCAGCCATCGTCTCCCGGGTCCAAGCCCGCCGCAGCCCCCGGCCTCTGCAACCCCTCGACCTGGCCCTCCTGCACGCCCCGCCCGTTGCCGACGGCTGGAACTCTTTCCTCGGCGCCGTCCGTACCCAGACCACCATCCCCGCGGACCTGCGCGAGCTCGCCATCTCGCGCGTTGCCGTCGTCAACCGGGCCTGGTACGAGTGGGGCCACCACGCGCCGCTGGCCGTCGCCGCGGGCGTCTCCGCGGACGCCATGGACGCCATCAAGGCCGAGGCGCCGCTGGAGCTGGGGGCCCGGCCCGCGCTGTATCTGAGCGAGAAGCAGTGGACCGTGCTGGTGTACACGGACGAGATGACGAGGAATGTGAGAGTCAAGGATGAGACATTTGAAAAGTTGAAATCGTTGTTCAGCGAGCGGGAGGTTGTGGAGATTACGACGACGGTAAGTGAGACTGCAATGTGGTTTGTGGAGAAGCCGACGGGAGTGGGAGAGAGGACTGGCTGACAATGAGTTTCAGGTTGCATGCTATAACTGCGTGAGCCGGTTCCTGGTGGCTCTGGACGGTGAGACGATATTTCCCAAGTGTATGGTCGACGTACATTTCTAACGACTATGCAGTTGGCGAAAGGAACAGTACTGGTCCCGAGGACGTCTCGCTCACTGGACATTGAGATACCAAAAACGCATCACGCCGTTGAGACACATACGAGGTACGCCCGAGCTCAAGGTCCAATATTTTCAAGATGGAGAGAGCCGAAGAAGAGACTATCTGGTAGAGTGTAGTGTAGCCTGGGCCATATGGACCCGGAAGGGGCTAATGATGCTGTGAAAAGGGTATATCATCTACGTCTGAAGTGATGTAAAGGTCCTTCTAAAGAAAAAAGAAACGGTAAAATGGTGGGAAAAAACAACATTGCTTCCACATCAGCTCGTGAGCCAAGCCCACTCCCCCCGTGTCCCCATGCGCCTGTCGTCAAACCCTCCTCCCGTGATATTCCGTCATAATTCGTGTCCGCAACAAAAAGTGCAGAAGTGCAAAAGCCAGTATGTGCCGCTGTCGCCATCAACAACGTATCGCTCTAGGACGGATGCTGAGCATAGCCAGACGGTATGTCGCACGCCGTGGATGTATATGCGATAAGTTCATACGTCATCGTGAATGATATGACATATAACCTGTAGTAGTAAGCCGGTTATATTGTTGTTTCATCGTTGTTCGCGTGTATACGGATATGGTCGCCGCCCTCCACAGTCGGGTTGGTTCAACTTCTGCTGCTGGCAACGCTTCTTCAACCCAACACCGGTCAGATTGTCAGCTTGGCATTCGCCAGCTCCTGCTCGATGGACCTTTCGATAGACGATCGCCGTTTGTGCATCCGTGGGCTCTTTTGCAACTCCTGGACAACACCCGCCCACCCAAGCTTGTGCCCTGTTCCCGTAACTTCGCGATGGCCAATGGCCTGGGTAGTTAGCCTCCTCAATGGCGGTCGCTCGCGGATCTCTTCCGTCAGCGCGCGCGTCAGTCTCGGGTTTTGCGCGGCCATGGGTGGCGTGAAGGACGGAGACACGGGCGTCTTCTCCAGATCCCTCTGCGGTGTTGTCACGCGCACATGTCGTTCCACTGTAGGGCTCGCCCGCTCCGCAACCATGCCCATGTACACGACGAGAAAGCGCATTCTCACGAGGTCCAGCCGGCGAACGCGCTCTTCGAGATCGTGGCGCTTACTGGCCCAGAGAAGACGGGCGCTTATGCGCAGGGCGGTGGTGTCGTCGGGGAGGAGCATAGAGTTCATCTCCTCCCGCAGGTCATCGCCACCCTTCTGGATCTCGCGTAGCAGACGACCAAGGCGGAGCTTGTCCTCGAGGCGTTGGACTGTGGCGACGTCGCGGTCGTAGCTCTCGTTCTCCTCGACTGAGAAGTCAACGGCATCGATGAATGAGGCGATTTCGTTGGGAGCGGCACGGTAGGCAGTGACATATGTTGTCAGAATCTGGGAGAGGACGACGAAGGAAAGGATGAGTGCGGTCAGTATCAGGACGATTGTCCACTGGCGCGCCTCGGTCTCGGCCATGGCGGGAGAGTGAAGCACGGAGGAGAAGAATTAAATGGCGAGTCAACTGGCGATGGACTACGGTAACATGATGCAACTGAGCAGTGTTTGTCGGTTCAGGTCTATGGGTATCCCGCAATCTGCGCCGCAGAGAGCAATGAAGCGGAGTGGCACAGGCAAAATGTAGGGAAAGGAAGAGGCAACATTGATGACGATAGAAATGCGCCGCACATGATATGGAAGAGGGTGGGAGGGCAAGGAGGGCTTCGAGGCCGTGTAGCCATCTGTTTCCGCCCGCCGGTGCTGTGTGCGCCAGTACGACGTTAGGGTCTGCAAGTCGGTTCCAGACGCAGTCGCAATCAAATAATGCCTCCTCTTCCTTGCTTCTTTCTGCCCCTCCTGAGCGCGCTTCTCCCTTGCATCTGCTTCTCGCGACATGCAGCCACTGAGCGACATAAGCCAATGACGGAGCACCGAGGTCGCTCCAAGACGGATACCGTTCGTGGATATGGGATGCGACGGTCTCGCAGTTGGTGCGCCTCCCCCTGCAGCTGCAGATGGAATCGTCACCCGTCACTGGACGGACGAAGGCCGACTTCTGTATCCAGCATGGCTTCGCCTTCACCATGGCCAGAACCTGGCTCGAAAACCGATCCGCTGGGGCCGACGCTCCTTTGGGAGCTCGGGAATGGCGAGAGGGGTGACCCACCACCAAGGGCTGGACGTGTGACCAGCGGCAACAGTAGCACCGATTTCATCGCGGCCCTTATTTTTCGGGGCTTCGTTCTGTGGGTTTTGGCAGTATCCACTGTGCTGCATATCGTGGGCGAAGTCAGTCAGTCCTCGCACCCCTCACCGGGAGAGGGAAGGGGAAGGGGAAGGGGGGACGGGAGCAGCTCTGACGGCCGACGATTGTCTTTGGTGGTGATTAGAAGACGAGACATGAGGATTGAACCTGGAACCTAGCATTATGCTACGGTAGGCGCCGGGCC
>JASUDE010000267.1:0-13057 GCA_034509685.1 Colletotrichum cereale | reverse complement strand
CATGAGGATTGAACCTGGAACCTAGCATTATGCTACGGTAGGCGCCGGGCCGGGGGGGGGGGGGGTTATTTTCTGGCGGTCAGCAACATGACAAAATGATACGAGTGCGCATGGCATGGCATACCATGGCCTGGCCGCCGGGAGGTGACATACCTGGTGTGATTTGTAGGTTAACCTCACGATGAAGATGGATGGAGAAAAGCGATCCCGTGCAGCTGCAAGAAATCAGCAGGACTGCACAGTCGAGGCATATGCAAATTCGACTGGTTGTTTGGAGTGCCTTGATCTCAGGTACCTTACATGTGTCTATCCAACGCCGTAACGTGCCATCCGAACGCTGCAAGCTGCGGCTTCTGCGTGGCTCCCCTCCCTGCACCCGCTATGTAAGAGGCGTACCTACACACAATTTTTGTGCATGCGCTTGCGCTGCAACCCGAGGTCAGCGGGGATGGCTAGCTCCTTGAGATCGCCGGTAGGTGCATGGCATTAAGGTAGGTAACCAAAGTACGGGTTCAACTCTCGTTGCCTACATCGCCGATGTTGCCAGCAAACCAGTCTATAGGAACAGAGTGCCCCTCACCTCACCGTTTGGTCCCCCTACAGAACATACCTAGGTATCTAGGTAGGTAAGGTAGTTCAACTGTCGTAACGATCCACAGCAATTAGTGGCGGGGGATCCCGGATGCCATTGACGTTCTACCAATCCACTTTCCTAATATGGATAGAGAGGGTGGCACATCTACCTACACTTGTGCTGCAAGAAATCAGCTTGCTTTCTTGAATGTAATGTATATCCAGGATCCAAATTACAGTCAACCCACGATGGACATTGTGAATTAGTCGCGAATGTTTTGATTCATCGTCTACCTGAAGGACTAACTAGGTGCATGCGTTCTCTTCGTGCAAGGGGGTATCAAATTCCATATCTCTTCTTTACTACGCCAGCCGTCGCTCATACCGACAGATCGTGGGGCATCGCCCGTGATCTACTGCTTGGCCTCCGCCTGCTTCTGGATGTCGTGCTCGGCACCACGCTGCTGAGTCTTGCCAGTGTCGTGCAGACCCTGGTAGTGCTCCTGGCCAGCCTTGTCACCAGTGAGACCAGCGACAGCACTGCCGACGGTGCCCTGGACACGGTTGCCGATGCCAGAGGTGTAGTCGTTCAGCTGGCCCTTGGCCTCCTGCGACTGACCCTCAAGGTTCTGCTCGCGGCCTTGCTGCTTAAGGTTCTGTAATCGAAACGTCAGTCTGTTGCCTTGGCAAAGCCTGCAGATGCGAGCTTCAGCAGGTCCAAGTGAATGGAATGACTTACCTCGGAGCCAACGAGACCACCAACAGTCTCCTTGGCAGAGCCGACGGTCTGGTTCCAGGAACCGCTGGCACGGTCGGGGTCGTCCTTGCTTACGCCTTGGGCGGTAGCAGTGAAGCCGGGAAGCTTGGCCGTAGCGTGGGAAGCATCATGCTCAACCTGTGCCTTGTTCTGCTTGGCCTCGCCCTTGTTCTGGTCGGCGGCGCTTCCGGTAAGGGAGCCAAGCATGTTTTGGGCAGCGCCGGTGGCAGAGTCAACGTAGGACTTGAGGGTGGAGGTGTTGTCGTTGTTGGCAGACATGGTGATGGTTGATGGATTAATTTGGTATAGGTGGCTTGGAATGAGTCTGATGAGTTGTCAAGTGGTTGATGGCCAGAAGAAGTTTGGAGGTTGGGAAGAGGAGGACTGCAATTTATCTACGAAGAACAGGCCCTCGCTTTCTACTGAGGCAGACCACCTGCAACATGCGAAAATCTCGTCGTTTTGGCAATCGCGATCGTGTTTGTCAGGTTGAGCTGAAAATGTGATGTCATAGGTATTGAGGGCCCTTCCGAATCCAAGAACACAGTTGTAGGGGGGCCAGTGTGGAGGGGAAACGCGGGAAGGAGGGGCAGCGTTGCACCTTGCACGCCTTACATGATGTCATTTCGTGACTTCAACCTTCTCCATTAGCCCAAAACGCCATAGTTGCCTCCTTCACAACACCTCTTCACGGTGTGTACTTGCCGTCTGAAGAGCTGAGACGTATAGCCATGGCCATGTGAGCTCACAGAAGAACTTTTTTCTTACAGCATATTACTTATTGAGGAATGGTCGATGATGTACTTCTCTCGTCGACATTGGCCAGATGCATCCTGGAGAATCAGGCAATCAGAAAATCAGTCAAGAGCATGGCGCAATGACGCGACTGAACATTGGCTAGCATCGCAATTACGGGCGACCCGTCTCGCCTTCGGAACTTCAAACGCTCGCCTTCGATTGTGCAAGGAGCTGAGCCGCTCGGTTCCGGACCATTCTTACATCAGATCATAGCAGTCGCTGCCCTTGGAGACAATTTGAAGTTCTCGCAGCTGTGGCAACCTGGCAACCCATGCAGGTTTGAAAGGGTGTCGTACATACCGGCTATTTGAAAGGGGCATGCCTTTCCTCGAGTAGGACAAACGTGCCGGTGACTCCACAACGTGAAATACTTGGGACAATCGCATCGCCTGCTTGGTGGTTCATTGTTCAAGGGGTCGACGTTCTGTTTATGCTAGAACAATATGCAATAGTGTACAGGTTCAGGTTTATCATCAACAGCCAGTTGTCACCTCGTTGAACTCGACCGCCGCTGGACTTTTGGTCACTTTTCCGACTTCCCTTTGGTCGACCCAGTTCTAACTCCGATATCCCCGAGCACAAAAACGAAAAGGCTGGCTGTTAAGGCATCTCAAATGTGGGTTTTAGTACAGGCAATCTCTGCGTTGAAGAGATGCAGGCAAATTCTTGCGCGGACCTTGACAAACTTGCGGATTCCGGATAAGGCAGACGAGGTCGAATGCGCAGGTACGCGTAAACGTACGGAACTATAAGTTTAATGCTGGCTCCACTGGATCGTGCTGAGGTCCACGCCCTCCTGAACCAACTCCCAGAGTGGACTCAGCTCACGCAGGAAATCAACGCGCTCCTTAACAGCCTTGAGCACGTAATCAATCTCCTGCTCAGTCGTAAAACGTCCGATGCCGAATCTGATGCTGCTGTGGGCGCTCTCGTCGCTGTTGCCCAGAGCGCGCAAGACGTAGCTGGGCTCCAAAGACGCAGATGTGCAAGCACTGCCAGAAGACAAAGCAATGTCCTTCAGGGCCATAAGGAGAGACTCTCCCTCGACATAGGCGAACGAGACGTTGACGCAGCCAGGGTAGAAGTGCTCATGGTCACCATTCTGTGTTGTGTGCTCCAGCGAAAGGAGACCGTTGAGGAGGCGATCGGACAGCGTCTTGATGCGCTTCGAATCATACTAGAGTATATGTCAGTACTTGTTGCGTAATAATAGCGGCAAACGTGATAGATAAATGGGTAACGAAGGATAGGATCGGATACGGTGCTATGGACCAACGTGGGCGTCCTTGCCACAGGACACTTAGAGAGCCATGCATGTGTAGAGCGAATCATCCAAGGAATGGCAGAACAAAGCCAAGACAAGTAGAACGGATCAGCACGTACCTCCATCTCCTCATACGCGATGCGGCACGCCTCGCCGAAGCCAGCAACCAGTGGCGGGGCGAGGGTGCCGCTCCGCAGACCTCTCTCCTGTCCGCCTCCGCTGATGATAGGGTCGAGCCTAACTCTGGGCCGGCGGCGAACGTAGCAAGCTCCAATACCCTTGGGGCCATAGATCTTGTGGGATGAGATCGACATCAAGTCAATGTTCATGGCGTTGACGTCCATGGGAATTTTCCCGACAGCTTGGGCAGCGTCAGTGTGGAAGAATGTCTTCTTCTCTCGGCAGAGCCGACCGATCTGCTCCAGGGGCTGAATAACACCAATTTCGTTGTTGACGGACATGATACTGACGATGGCGGTATCGGGGCGGATAGCGGCAGCAAGCTCGTCCATATCGATCAAACCGGAGTTCTTGACAGGAAGGTATGTGACTTCGAAGCCCTCATCCTGAAGATGCCTACAGCTGTCAAGGACGCATTTGTGCTCGGTTTGTGACGTAACGATATGCTTCTTCTTGCCGGATCTGCCAAAGAATCTCGCGACACCCTTGATGCTCATGTTGTTGCTCTCGGTGGCGCCGCTTGTGAAAATGATTTCCTTCGAGTCAGCACCGATAAGCTTTGCAATGTGCTGCCGCGCCGTCTCAACGGCTTCCTCGCTCTCCCATCCGTAGGCGTGTGTTCTCGAGTGGGGGTTGCCGTATATGCCTGTGTAAAACGGCAGCATGGCGTCAAGAACGCGGGGGTCGACGGGAGTCGTCGCTTGCATGTCCAGATAGATGGGACGCTGGCCCTCCTCCATCGTAGTGACTTGCTTCAGCACCTCGGCCATGGGACTAACCATGACATTTGGCGCATCGGGTGACTGAGGGACGACATCAATGAAGTCTTTGTTGTCGAGCTTGATGGCAGTCTCGACGTTGACCTGGGCGTTATCGCGCTTCGTCTCGGAGACGTATCTGCGTTGCTGAGATAATCTCTGCGCGGGAGCTGTCGCCACCCTCGATAATGAGGAAATGCCTCGCGAAGGGATTCCGGGTCCTGTCGTGTGACGGCAGAGGCGGCCTGCCTGCCTAAAGGCGCTTGATCTGATGCTAGCCATAATGTGATTGATGGCGATGGCGTAGGCGAAGAGGGGATCAAACTTCAAGGAGGAGGAGGGGAAAGGAAGATAGAATTTCTAGAAGGAGGAGCTGCTACCCCGGGCTTGGGAATTTTTGACAATTTCGATCGGGTCTCCGACCGTCTCGGGGTCGGGGATAACATCTAGGTCATGATTGGCCAGGCCCCGTGGTTCCCCCCCAGTTGATGACGTTCCCCATTCGGATCCACCCTTTGAGGGGCGGACTCGGTCACGGCACCTGTCATGACCGGGCCCCCGATTACCTAAGAAAAACGTGCACGAGCAGGCCTCCCAGGACCAGGTAAACTGGCCTATTTACTGGATGCGGACTGGGTAGGTACTGAGTACTACGTAGATTCCTTTAGTGAGAAGCTGGACGGGCTCTCGGAGTCACCTTGCTAGGTAGGTGCATGGATAAGTACCTACTTGATAGCCCACCGCATTCGCCGCGACCGTACAAAGTAACTATTTCCACTTGCCTTTCACCATTTGATGCTCCGGAAGTCTCCAGACTTTGACTTGTTTCTTCCATCCAATATTTTTACTTTCCCTTTCTTGCCCACCGGCTCCCAGGTGTCATCAACTCAAAACACACGTCTTCCCTTACAGGTTGCCGTGCTCCGTCCATCCTTGCCGTTCGAACCGCCAGGCACCTACTTAGGGTAGGTACCTTAGCTCCCAAATAGTAGGGCCTTAGCTCCTGCCTCTCGGCAGCCTATGCGCCACAGCCAAGCGGTCTTGCGCAGAAGCTGACCGGCACAGCCACGCCTACGTCGTCACCAGCGACAACCAGGTTGCGGAAGCCCACTCCTCATAAGGTTGGTTGTGGAATACCCTCAAGCAGCGAATACCCTCGTCGTAACCTTATCCCCCGATATCATCACCTCTTCCCTCCACTGGCCTGACTTTCGCCATACCTAATCCGCCACATCAACACCGTAACCTCACCCCGCCATGAGCTTCCGGGGCTTCCAGAAAAGCGTCATTCGGGTACGTGTTTCCACTAAGTGAGGGGTCTCCCCGTCCCTTCCGCGCTGTGACGTGGGGACGCAACACAAGATGTCAGACTGATGATTCCTTTTCTTTCTCGTCACGAACAGGCGCCCCAGCAATTCAAGTCCCGCTTCAACATCGGTGAGCATACAAAGGATGCTGTCTACATCGATTCCGAGCGTAGATTCGAGGAGCTCGAGACCGAGACGAAGCGATTGCACGATGAGTCCAAGAAGTACTTCGAAGCCATCAACGGTATGCTCAGCCACCAGATCGAGTTCAGCAAGGCCATGACCGAGATTTACAAACCCATATCTGGTCGAATGTCGGACCCCGACAGTTTAGAGATACGCGGCAATCCGGAGGGTATCCGTGCCTGCGAAGAATACGAGGCTGTCGTCAAGGACCTGCAAGAGACTCTTGCGCCGGAGCTGGAGATGATAGAAAGTAGGGTCATTCGCCCAGCCAACGAACTACTGGACGTTGTCAAGGTCATTCGCAAGACCACTGCGAAGCGCGAACACAAGAAGCTCGACTATGACCGACACCGGCAAACCCTCAAGAAGCTGCAGGACAAGAAGGAACGGAGTGCCAAAGACGAAAAGGCCCTGTGGAAAGCCGAGAACGACGTTGAGCAGGCTACACAGGAGTTTAATTACTTCAATGATCTGCTCAAGGAAGAACTGCCGCGGCTCTTCGAGCTCGAGCAGCAATTCATCCAACCCCTCTTCCAGTCCTTTTATTACATGCAGCTCAACATCTTCTACACACTCCACGAGAAGATGCAGCATTGCGACATTGGCTACTTTGACCTGACCCTCGACGTGCTGGAAGCGTTCCACAAGAAGCGAGGCGACATTCAAGAGCAGGCCGAGAAGCTGTCCATCGTAAAGTTCAAAACGTCAGGCCAAAAGCGCCCGCCAAAGTATGGCCGCCCCGCGATCGAGAGCAAGCCTCAGCATCTTCTTACCGCCGGTCCGTCTTCCTCGTCCACCTCGGTAGCCACGCCCACGGCACCACCCTCGAAGTTTGGCGGTTACACTCGGCCGAGCGAACTCCCTGACGTCCCACCCCCATACTCACCTCCGGCAACCAACGGAACATCTGGCGGGGGACTTGCTGCCATCGCCGCAGCAAAGTCGAAGCCTCCCCCACCCAAGCCCAAGCCCAGCCGACTCAGCGGAGCACCTGCCGCGGAGACCGTCACTGCTCTGTACGATTATGCCGCGCAAGCCGAGGGCGACTTGAGCTTCAGGGCCGGAGATGTCATTGAAATCCTTAGCCGCACAAAGAACGAGAACGAATGGTGGACAGGCAAACTGAATGGAAAGTCTGGCCAGTTCCCAGGTAAATACCCACCAAATACAATTGTGGCCTTGTCAAGGAGAGAAATACTGATTGGCCGGTTGCACAGGAAACTACGTCAAGTTGAATTGAGCGACTAATGAGACTCGCACTCGCCAATCATAACCGACATCATCTTTGATCTTCGCCCGAATACATTGTGCTGCAGAGGTACATTAATGAACGACCGTTGGGACATTGGGGAAAGGGCGAAACACTTGCATTTGGGGTCTTTGGCGTACGCAGAAGGGATTGCCCGTCATTATGAGTCGGAAAACAACTGGGAGAGAAGGGAAAGGAAGGAAGAGAGGGAGGGAAGGGAGTTGTTCTGGATGTAGAGTAAGAAAGGGAAAGAAGGCTGGGAGATACCTCGTTTTCGATGCGTCCAGTGTGACACCAAGCCGTAGCCTCATTCTTGCTTGGGGCTTTTCGGTGTAGAGAAACGGCATCGTGCATGGTAAAGGGTGCATTCTGACCCATACCTACTTGTTTTCTTGAAGACTTTGCTGCTGTTGTCAAATCATAAATCCCTCGTTCTACAAGCATCATCTGTCCTTTTTCTTTTCTTTTTGCAGCGCGTTCATGCGAGGACCTTACTTTCCGCTGGGGGGGGCTATATGCGAGAAACGTGCGGGTTCCCGTATTGCGGCCCTTGTGCGAGCACGCGCTCGACGCTGGTTCTTTGGCTTTCAGATGCACTGCCCGGAAGGCAGTGGTGTGTCTACATTTCTCAAGCTTACGGTTCTCCCGGCAGGGGGATGAAGCCGGAAAGTGAGGTTCTTTCGCACCCCCCCCCCCTCTTCCATGGGGAAACAGGGCCTGCGAAGGGCACCATGTGTGATAATGGACAGGTAGTTCCGTTCACATCCGAGGCTCTTGTAAGGGTCTGGTTATCTGTCCCGTGCAGGAAACATATCGAAAGAGGCAGGGTGTGTACAGAATGCGGTAAAGTGCGGAGAGCACGCTGTGTGCACAGGATTGCCCTCCTCTCCGTGAACCCCCTTCCTCCCCTCCTGGATCCGGCGTACAATCACATTTCAATTTTCCAATATGTATGCATGCGAGTGCCTTCCTGGCGCACCCTCTCGTGGAAAAGTGCTATTACTTGACATCACACTTGTCTCCAACCGTAGAGAAGTGCAACTTACAAATCCACCTATCACTAGGTGGTTCTTGAAGCAGACCAAGTCAGTGCCTTCATCTCTCTTGGGAAGATGGGAGATTGAATGTACGGGCCACGTCAGGAGCTCACCGGCACTGCTGACTGCTTCACGCTCCTATTATGATCATATGATGCGGGAGATCATGCTTGATAGCACACGACACGTGCGCGTTGAGCTTCTCGCGTTTTGATGTGATACGTATGATCAAACATGATGGATTGGCCTTGTGGTCCTATCTCCTCGCTTAAGGCGCAAATTCCCTTCTTTTGGACAGGGGGTAATATTGGTGGCACTTGAAGCTAAGGTACATCTCTCATTGTGCGAACCACTACCGCCGGGCGGGGGTGAACAAGGTGCTCAGAAAAACAAGGCCGCTGATTATCCCCCCCCCCTGCGCTGGATCATAAGCACCCAAAATGACCAGTCTGTGATACGTGATACATGAGTTCGCGCTCCGTCGGAGCTGGGTGGGCACCCACTCGTCCGCCCATGTCTAAATCTCCGTCGAAGACGGGTCTCCGGCAAGGTACTTTTACGCCGTGGGGCGTGTGTTTGGATGACCTATTCGAAGAGGGCGGAGTGAGGTACGATCCTAGTCCAAAGACAGGCGACACGCCTAGAACATTTGATAGACATGGGGAATGCAACTATCGGCTATCGGCAGGCTCTCAGTTTCAACTTCGGCAGGTCGAATGATCCCCGCTGTATGCGAAGTTGAAGCCAAAAGGTTTTCCAATAGTGCTAGTGCCATGCAAGTACGCAGCTGGAGACTTTCTGAACCAATTTGGGGCGTGGAGTCCGCAGCCGTCTGGGAGTAGACCGGTCGATGGCTGCCTTGGGCCAGGAAAATGCCCCTCGCTGAAAGAGGGGTTTCTCGACGTAGGCTCCGAGGCCGGTAACGACTGCGGTGTGGGATAGGGGCAGGGGTCCATCGTGTTATCCCCCTGCGTCTCCAGTCGAGTTCGTGGTGGCGCTATCGGGCCACCAGGCCAGTGGTTGGTATTTGGAAGTCTGATGGCAGGGTCGAATGATATGAATACTAGAGGTCTTTTAATCTGGGACGTCTGAGGTCCAACAGCGTAGACCATAGAGCGGCCGTCCATGACCCCTGAGATAGGGCCACAAGTGTTATGACCCTTTGGGTTAAGCAAGCTGTCTAGCTCTGCTAAGCGTACGTCATTCTGGCTTACGTCGAGTTTCGGCGGCCACCATGATATCTCATTCGGCGCAGAGGACTGAAGAGCCTCTTGCGTAGGGTCGTCAGCCAGTGTTTCTTGCAGACGATGCCTGTTTCCTGTATAACTGAAGCGGGAAATTGAACGTAGCTGTAGTCTTCGCGTCATTAAATCGGAAGCTCTAGGATCGTTGACTAAGTCAATAAATGTTTCGCAGGAACAGTTATAAGAGCGTATAAAACACTGGCTGAGAGTAATTGCTGGGGTTGTAAGGCCATTATCACCTCTGTGAAGATCCGAATGCTTGCGTTGTTCTTTGGTTTGCGCTATTGTGTCAGTCGAGCACGAGTACTGTTGAACGAGTAACATCTCGCTGGTTTCAGTGTCGCTTTCGGAGCCGGAGTCGGAATCGAAATCTTCGCCCGAACGGTTGTGACGATTAGAAAAGCTGAGTCCTGTTCGATATGATGTTCTCGTACTTGAACACTCGTTGACAAGCCACTCCCTTCGGCACTCCGAGACCATGATAGTCCCAGTAACTGGGTCCTTTCTGAGTTGCAGAGTACTCCATCTGTCATCGATTGGCCCCTCTTCATGTTGCCGCCGCCACATGGCATTTTTCGATGTTAGCTGCATGTCCTCGGCCTGCGAACTTCCTAGAGGCAAACGAAATCCGTAGTAATACGAAGTCCAATCGTTTTCATAGACCTCAAAAGTGTTCAGGCTTGAAAGTCCATAGAAGTGATCGCCAAAAATCTCAAAACAGACAGTGGCGCCAATGTCTGATCCGACCAAGTCTTCAAGCTCTAGATGGCCTGGGGCCCATTGGTCTTTGCAGATGTCGAATCGCTTCAGGGCCCATCTTTTGAAGCCGTCATCTCCAGTCAGAGAGTGGGTGCCATAGTAAAGATATTCCCTGGTATTACGCACAAATAACTTGGATGTAGATTCGAGACGATGAGCTGCCAGGAGTCTCTTTTGCTGTAGATCTAGAATGATGAGACGACTTCGGCCTTCGGACTTTGGCGGGCTGTAGAGGCAGCTTACAATCCCACAGGCAAAGTATATCGGGCGAAACTTGTATCTGCTAGTTCTAATATCCGGTCCCAAGGCGGACTGTAGTAGCATGCGGGTATCAATGACGATCTCGGAGCCCGCAGACTCATGCAAATGAAGGAGACGAAGCGACTCTTGGCCATGGGTGTAGCAAAGCATGCCATTGCAGTATACAAACTCGTCTGCCTGGGCAACAAGTGCAACAGAGTATGGCGCGGCGGCGGCAATGGCGGTTCGAGTCTTGACCAGTTGCCGCAAACAGCGGGCATATTGCCTGGTAGAACGGGCATTTTGAACCTCGGCTGTATGGGAGGCATTGGTCTAAGACACTCATTAGCGAGGCACCAGAACGATGCTACTGAAGGAAGGGGGCCTTACCTCAAGCGCGGCCCGGCAAATATCGTCATTGTTCACGAGGTATCTGAATTGGGAACAGACCAGGCTGAGGTTGAATATGTCCTGTAAGTCCAGAGAATCGGCAATGTACGTCATGATCTCGATAGGCAACCGTTGCATTATCGCGGCGTCGACGGCTGTCACGATCCCGTCTCTCGATCATCCGAGTGGAATTGCGTACTCGGTGGGAAAGTGAGGTATAAATCAACACAAGACAAGGTCGCTGCCGAAAGGGTGTTGTGTCTGGTGCAGGGACAGGCGGGACCGGAGTTGGAATGAAAAAGGCAAACCAACGAAAGCATATTCAAGTGTGCTTTGGTAAGGTAGGAAGAGAAGGGAAGGCACTGAACAGACCGTTTTAAGAAAGCCTCAAGCAGAGCCGCAACGCAGTTGTTCTCCCTACTGCCTTGCAGCTACAGCCTCGTTGCGGATTTTAGGCATTGTCGCATACTGTTCCCCACAATACACTGGAAAGGCTGCGATACCAGGTTGTTCGGGATCGTGGAAGATGAGATGCATTCTCCGAAGGCCTTGAACGAACGCCAATCTTGAACATACGAGGAGGAGGTATGTTTGCCGCAAGGTGCCTTGAAGTACCTAGCTAAGCGGTGAGACCAAGCTTCCTTTTGATTGACTGACTTATTCCTACGGAAGGGGAGCACTCATGACCAATGTTCGAGAATGACCGTAGTGGACGGGGCCAGAGCCAGGTCTGCCCATCCTGAAATGAAGAAACGATGAGGGGAGGGGGATGAGGCTCTGGCCGAAGTACTCAGTACCCGGAGATTAGGTTTTACACAGGTACAGAAAGAAATACCTTGTACCGTGTATATTCCATACCTACCTACTAAGTAATTCCGGTCTCGGCTGCAAGTCAAGGAAACCCCTGCTCCGTCCAACAAACACCCGTACTGGTACCAGCATCCCTGTGACCAAATATTACCCAATGAGGGATGGTCTGGACCGACTGTGCGGCTCTAAGATACATACCTACCTACGTAGGTACCTATGTATGTTGACAGGGATGTGGGGTGTGCGGCTCTGCTTCCCTCCCCCCGACGAGACTCGTCCCACGCCATGAGAGGGGCGTTGCTCCATAACTGGATCCCAAAGCGAACGTCGGATTTCTTGGATGGACTGTGGTTACGTCGGCTCTCGCTGCCACGCGGTAGACACCGTCACGAAGAGCCTCACTTGAACTTATGACCTTCTCCCAAAGACAGGGCATCGGCTATCCTACTCCGTTAGATTGACGTCAGTCAGTCGAATGCTGAGGCGATAATCGTCGTAACCCCTGGGCCATTGCCTTGATGGCTTGCTTGCCCTCGCAATATGTGCCGCCTCACCTCCTGTCACCAGGGCCGTCACAAAGACGCCCAACCAGTAGGGCATACACGCCCTTACATCGAAACTACAACCTGTGTTGCACCCCGTGAGTATTTGATGTGGCGTTGCCCCATTCGCTCGAAGCGTCTCAGAACAAAGTAGCTCACACGAGACATCAGGTGATACTTCAGATTACGTTTTACGAGAAAGACTGGGCATGGTGGAGTGGCAGTCACTTGACCAGCCAACACCATTTGTTAATACTCATCGCAATGGACCATTATGGCTGTAGTTTGAGGCCCGAAAGTGCAGAAATCATAGAGTGAGTCTAATGAATATGTATTTTGGAGACATCGATCTTGTGTTGCTGTTCGGATGGGCTGTGATTGAGAGAGTCCGGAACGGCGAGGAAGAATCCAATTCATGACACATATCCACCACTTCAGATCCCCATCGTGGACCCGTCTGGCCAGAAGTGTAGAGTGTTGTTATCAAGAATCAAGAAATTATGTAGAAGCCGTTGACATTGCATTCGACGACAAGGTGGCAGCAGCTCCAACGGGTTCAAAGGGCGGCATCAACTAACCTAAAGAGCCGAACGACAATGATGGAGAGTTGCTCTTTATAACCAAGGCGCCCCCGGAGATAAGGAATCTCAAGGTCCTGGCATTGCCCACGGTTTTCAGCGACGCAGCAAGATCACAAGAGTGACATTGTCTGAAACCGGAATCAAGTCGCGACTTCATACTATCTAACTGCAAAGGGCTGAGGAAGGAGGATGACCTAGTACTTCGCTCACCGAAATGAGACCAAACATCACCCGAGGGTACTCTGCAACAGCGATATCTGCCATGACGAGGCTCTGTCCTAATAGCCATACGCTAGCCTAATGCTGAACTGAAAGACTGGGAGCCTTATTTCCAGGTGTGGTCGAATGCCAACACCATATCGCGACTTGCTACCGTGGTGTA
>JASUDE010000266.1:38512-65695 GCA_034509685.1 Colletotrichum cereale | reverse complement strand
CCCCCCCCCCCCCCCCCCCCCCCCTGGCTTGGTCATATCGAGCTGCTCGCTTGTGACGGGCACTTGCAGCGAAGCAACCGTCAGCCCGGCGCCCCATCACTATGTAGGCTCTCAACGCTGCTGTGCCGCAGACCCAAGACTTGGAGAGGGATTACTCAGTAGAAATTCCAAAGGGTTCATCTGCTGTGTCCCTGACTCGGCGGTCCATGTGAGTGCGAACAGACCCGCGCATCATCGGATGTTCACAGGCATGAACAACAGGGGTCGTTCCATGGGGCAAGGATACATACAGCACACGGATAGGGTGACAGCCCACTATTGCCAGGCATCATGGGTTACTATCGGTCACTTTGAGATACATGTCCTCGGCGTTGGGCGGCGCGAGTTGCTTAGTAGTTAGCTTGTCTTTTGCAATGCTTGGCCGTCGCTCTTGGTGGCACGGGTGGCCTCTTCGTAGTCTCGGCCAATCAGGATCAGGCTTGGGGAAACAGTCAAAGACAGTAAGCATAGTGAGGGAGACGTCCAGCCGCCGTCTGTTGCGCATACACAGTAAACGAGGAGATGCGCGACATAACCGGAGCCCGGCACGTCATTACGGCGGGCAGTGTATCGGAATCCCGTCGAAACGCATACACGAAGCGCCGTTTACTGGCTGTCGACGCCGCCCGGCCTGTAGGGCTATTTGAAGCCAGCGAAGAGGGGGGAACCAGTGGCTTGGATATGGAGGAAGTGGAGGGTCGAGAGGGGTAGCGGGCAGCAAAATAGTGGCAAACAAAGCCCAGGGCGATGCGCTGCGTCTCGGGAAAAAAACAAAGGGAGGGAGAAAATGTGCGTTATCGTCGGCCAATCGTCCGGACTCACCCCGAGCTTACTGTTACAGGGGGGGGGGGGAAGAGCGCCATCATGTCTATGGTCGACCAGAAATCACCGCATCGACAGCGTCCCATGTTTTTTCTTCTTCTTCCTCTTCTTCTCCCTTGCCATTTTCCTCAACAGGACACGGAAACCCTTTAGCTATCCACACTGCTCTAGGTACAATACCCCCAGCAAGAAGAACCAGATAGACTCAGCAGACGGATGGACGGATAAGAAGAACCTCCACCGCGAGAAGAGTCAGAAAGGACGTGAAGAGACTTGGTTCCAACAGCGCCATCTGAACCCTCAAGGCCCCCCCCCCCCCTGTCCCCCTTCCCTTGTCCCCTGTCTCATATCCACCGTTCTAGGCCCTTGGAAGTTTGAGTTGCGGCGAGCTGCTAGCCATAGCCCCGGCCCGTCCATCACCGTTCTCTAACCAGGAAGCGCAAGTCATTCGCCAGTCTGCCTGTCTCCCACCCCCACTTCTGAGCACAGAGCAGTGCCTAAAAAGCGGCGGGGGCCTCGGTTTCTGATTCCGCGTCTCTCTTTGAACCAGGCCCAGCCCTGGAGGACGCCCTGACGATATTATCCACCGCAACGGTCATACGCCGAGTAATGAGGGCATATACAGATTCAGCACAGCTATATATTGAACCGGAGCCAAATACCTGGTTCGCAGGCCTGCTTGCACAACTGTGCCTACCAGGCACAATTGCGGTCGACGTTCCGACTCCGAGATGAATCCTGGACTTTGCAAATGCCCAACCAATCGTGATAACGAGCTGCTGGCTGATACGGAACGAAAGTATTTTTTTAATTAGCCGAGAAAATGGCTGCCTGCGCTCGGATTTGGCGTGTCATTTGCGGGTGGTCCCGCAAACCGATCAATGTAATTGCCCCAAGACATCTTGTCTGAGGTATCATCGCCAATGCCAAGATGTACTTTACCTGACGTGGTGCAGGAGACGAGTACTAAACAGCAATCTCATCTTCAAGTTGGGATAGGGCCAGGAGCAAGAGATGTGGTCCAGGTTCTTCCACAAGTCGAGCGAGCCTCCGTGAACTTCCAAGAGAAGAAGACCTGGGGACTTGGCGGGGATTTGCCACTTTGGACCGTTCGACTCTTCATCCCGGACGGCTTATTCGACTAGCAGAGAGTCCGGCGGTCGAAGCAGGCAACAAAATGGACGAAAATATGCGAATAGCACACAAATTGCTCTGTACTGCAAAGATTTGGGTGTGTCCGCCCAAGATGCATGGGTACAAGTGCGATTCAAAGCTGGCAGTGATTAGTACATAAGAACATCACCTCAATGTTATGTTACGGGGGCGTAGCACCACAAAGCGACAAACAACTCGAACAATATCATTCTCTAACTCAAGGTGCTCGTGTTTCAACCCGCAAAACTGAACATGAACCCATAATCCAACTTCTGCCACCTACGCGCTAGGGTAGTCCGCTCGCCGATGGGCGCTGGGCACGTTCGAGCGGGGCCGGTGATGTTGAATCCCGCCCCGTTCCGATCGGCCCGTTCATGTTCCTCCCGACCATCGCTCAGTCTCATTCCTCCCTTCCTTATTGCCATCAAACGAGTGTTCCTACACCCACTTCCGCCGAATGTATGTCGCCCAGAAAACGGACCACCAGGTTCATAAGCGGCTTCGAAGAGAACGGAAACAGATGGAAGCGTACGGGGGAATCAGCCAATGCTAGACCGGACTTTACATGATCACAGTCTTGTCGAAGCGAAGGCGGGCGGTTGCGGGCATGCTTGGTTCCCCGTATACACGGGTCTGCTAGCTTCCGCTGTTCTCTGGCTCTCCTTCTACAGCAATGGCACATGTGTACACCTGCTGCGGCGCTGCCTCTTGACAGATGCCATATTGTCCCTGGCCAAGAGCGCCCAGGCTCGCTTTGAGACTCTATTCGAAGCAATCGGAAGACGGATGGTTTGGCCATAACATGAATTGCAATGCAGTGAGACAAAGACGCAGGCCCAGGCCCAGATACACACGACTTGTCTCCCTCCTCCGTAGTCGCCCAACACCGCGTCACCGAAAGTCGCGTGTCTGTCCGGGCACAGCTCACCAATGCGAGTCTTGGAGCAGCATCAGACGTTGAATAGTTGGTACTTGATTGGACTCGAGGGACTACATATATCTAGGCTTCATAATGCCGCAACGCCACGTAGCAACTGTCTACCCTTGCAGATTAAAGATAAAACAAGGGATATATCCTCCAGCCCTGGCGTGTAACCATGAACCCTAAACACCTCGCTGGAAAGAAAAAAAGAACTTGGTATAATGACGCTGTTGTGCGCAGTGTTTCCTCCCATCGTATGAACATGCAGCTGCCTCTGCAGAACAATACTCGCCTCTCGGATTCTTCTCTTCTCAGCAAACCGCATCTTCAGTCCCATACTCCTGCATCCATCATCCCTTCAAAGTTCAACCCGCTGGCAAAGGCGCCGCCTAGCCTCCGGTTCTGTTGCTCCTGTTGCTCTCGCCTCGCGATTGCTTTTTGCTCCTCCTCCTTGGCCCTTGCCAGATCAGCTTCGACGTCGACCATCTCAATAAACTCATTAAGGTTACACAGAACGTCATCGACGTCATCCAATGCCGACTCCTGCGTCTCGGCGTTTGTCGGTAAGGGTGTTCCGCCAGGACACACGGTTGCTTCAGGGGCCGGAGGTGCTCTCAAAGAGTCTGCTTGGACAAAGGCCTCAGCCATGGCCATGGGTGCTGGGCTTTCCAGAAACTGCTGGGACGCGGACGGCAAGAGATGGTGGTGAAGCTTCCTGCGTCGTGAAACAGCCTGAAAATGCTTCTGGTACTGATCATCGTCGCCGGTCGGTAGGTCAGCCACTGCTGTCTCTGGCGGAGGAGAGGAGGCTCTAGGTCCTGTGGGAGTTTGAGGGCACCGGTCCTCTCCGCTGTCGTTTTCGTGTGGCAAAGACGCCCATTTGACTCGTTTAGAAGACTTAGGCATACTTTCCCAGGGGTTATCGGTCGTTGCGGCGATGAGGTTCTGAGTGCTGGGTAGGTGGCCGTCGCTCAGACGCATCTTGTTGGACCGGCGGCGAGGTCTCTCTGGTGAAGGAGACATAAATTTTGCGAAAGATTTGATGCAAAAGATCGGTTCAGGAGAGCTTGAACTGGCGATATCGGCGGCAGTACCCTGTTGAAGATCGGAGGCATTATCGACGACAAGCGCATCGGAATTCATAAGAGCTGGCGGTGCAAGCGGAGACGGCGAGACCGGTCTCGTCAAGGTGGAAAAGCTAGACAGTAAAGCTGCCTGCGCGGCCTGGCGCATTTTCTCAGGACTCGCAGTCCAAGGGCTCTGACAGTCGGGATCCACAATGCTTCCATCGCCGCCTTCGGCGAGGAGTCGTTGCTGCTGAGGCGGAGCCATAGCTGGTACGTCCGCCTTCCATGGGCTCTGTTGAGAGGCCGGTACCGCGGGACTATCTCCTTCACCGATCATCTCGATTCTCGCATTGCCGCGAATACGTAACGTCCCAGCCTCCGAATGAGCATAAAGGTTCATGGACCTCGATGCAGGCTCCCTTTCCACGCCAGCGGTTGATGGTGTTGTTGGAGCGTCATGGGTTGGAGCTGCTCCGCCAACAGAGGGTTCCACGTTACCTAAGTGTTGACGACCCTCGTCAGACCTACTGATAGGACTGCTTGTGGTGAACTGGCTCAGCTTCGACCAAGGGCTTTGGGGGAAGGTCCTTGACATCTGTGATGTCCATGGTTGAGGTGCGGACGGGGTTGACGTCGGAAGTCGGTTTGCTGGTGTTGGCAGTAACGGAGTGAGGCTGACGTCGGTTGATTCGTTGTTCTGCTCTTCTTGAGACGCAGTGTGTGCAACAATAGTTGGTTCTTGGTCCGATCTCCCATCCATTACTTCGGCGACAATATTCTGCTTAGGTGGAGGACTCGGCCGGGTGGATTCCAGTCGCTTTAGCTCTCCGATGGGCGTGTGGTCTGCAGCAACCAAGGTATCCTCGGTGTACCCAGTAGCCGACTTTCCACTTGAATGTTCTGACTGCGGTCCGTCATTCTCCACTTCACTTTCTGTCGCTTGCTCTACGACCAGCTCCGTGTTATTCTTCGGGGACTCTCCGTGGTGTTGATTGGCCTCCGCACTCGATTCGGGAGAGGTCGCTTTGGTCTCATCTGCCATGCACGTATCCCCATCCAGGTCCAGTAACTCGCAGTGAGAGTCCGTTTCAGAGGAAGCCGTGGAAGCCGGTGAAGAGACCCGTCCAAAGGACATTCTGGGTATAGGGCTCGGCTGCATAATGCCCGGGACATGATCCCGGGGTCTTGCGCGGAACAAAAAGCTTTCATCTTGTTGGGTCTCGAACTCGTCATCACTACGAGTTCCTTGTTCAATCATGGCTGCACCACTACTGCGCGGTTTGGATTCAGGAGTGGCTCTTTCCGGCGTCATCCCTGACTTCTTGGAAGACTGCGGAGTCTGGAAGGGCGTACTAAGAGGCGCTGGCATCTCTGGAGAAGAATGCCGTTTGTCGCAAGCCTGTGATAGCAATCGCTGTGAAGAATGAGTTGTGACAGCAAGCGGTGCTTTGGGCCTCGACGACGAGCTGGCTTCGGGGCTCTCCAAGCTTTTCCCACCGGCTTCCGCGTCCGCGATGGTATTCTGTTGCCTTTGCCGAGATCGCGTTCTTGGGCTCGATAGTTCTCCATGTAGGCTTGGTGTGTCGCGTTGGGGAGTGACAGCGGGCCGTTCGAGATCGCGCGCCTTGCCGGCCTTCCGACGTTTGTTGTCATCTCTTTTGAGCCACTCCGACCCTGCTGAGCGGCGTTTGCGTCGAGATTGAGGTTGAGATTGCGAAAGTGAGTTATCAAATGACCAGGCAGATTCTTTCGTTCTGCTTGCCGATTCGGCGGTGCTCCTCCATGATTTGACTCTTTCGAGGTCCTCTTCTTCCAGGAAGGGGTGTGGGGTAATGTCGACTTGGTCAAGGCTTCGCGGACTCGGCAAGTGGCAAGACGCCGGGCTTCCGCCTTTCTGTGCTTCGATAGTTTCGGGCTCAGGATCTGAAGTGATTTCTAACTCAGGCTCCGGTGAAGACTTTATAGCGGATGTCACCGGTGCCGTTTTCCTACTGGATTGCCATGGGTTGACCCAGCCTTTGGCATCGGGGCCTTCAAAAGGCCCTCTGAGAACCGTTGTGAGCAAGACTGGTGTGTGGCCCTGCAGAAACCGAATGGCGGCTGCCTCGTATCGGGATTTCCTTTCGTCGGGGTTATCGTAGTGTTCGTCGTCGGAGCCCACATACAGGACTTCGGCTTCGTCATGAGGCGTTTCGCAGTATATGGGTTCGTCGTCCAAGCACCGGACTCTCCATCCTTCGTCGAGATCCATTGTTGCGGTTTGTAGTGAACACTTGTAGCACGGAAGTCATTGGCTGCGTTGAGAAAATGGAAAAGAGGCGAGAGATGCTATAGCGCTACGGTCGTACTGGCGCCGGGCGTTGATCTGGGTGGTGGTCGGCGGTCGTTGCCAAAGTAAAAGTCCCGAGCCCACCGAACTAAGCTGCACAAACAACATAGTCATTGAGAGGCGGACAAAGAGGGACGATGCTTGCGAAATTTGGTGGGTCGCGGACCTGTGCACGTTCACCCGGCGACGCGATGGAGCGCGTCTGGAACCGGAACGACACGTGAGACCGCGTTTAAGTGGTTTTCGTTTGGCGCCAGGCCTCTGTGGCGTTTTCTAGCATCTCTGTTCCGGTTAACTACATAAATGAGTTATGCGTAAGGAAGAGAACCCCCACTGCGGGATACAGCGATTGGCGCTAATCGGCCGATCGGGGAATTTTGGGTCACAGCAGTCATGGCCCGGCCTGGTCAGGATGTGACCTGTGGCGGTTGACACAGCAACACGGCGCCTTCCAATCAGCATAACATTGAATTGGGGTATGTTTATTCTGGGAAACAGCCCTGGACAAGTGCGATTGTCATAACGCGATCGCGTTCCCCACGTAACAATACCACTTCACGTTTCTTCCTCACATCACGACTAAACCCTCACCGCAGCCAGCGGAGGCAACAGAGGCGCATTCGCCAGCAGTCACTTTGCGGTTTTTGATAGCCCATCATCACCTTGCATTTTATCTAACCCCCCTGCATTTTCAGCCCTGCGACTTCTTGCATTACAGTTGCCCTCGTAAACACAACATAATCGCGACAACAAACACCCCGCAAACCGCGACTTCGTCCCCCCCGAATTATTCACCACCCGCTCGATGGACTGTTTATAGTCCCAGATATCCCCATACCTCGATCGCATCGGCCACAGCACCATGGCTCATGCCTGGCTCGACTCTTTGTCGGAGGATTGGCCGTCACAAGCCGGTTCTGAGACTTCTCCGTCAGCCCAGCTGCCGCCCCTGAAGCCGAGCGAGAACAACAAAACACCAAACGCAAAGGGATCCGGCAGTCGCATACCGCTCCCCGTCAGTAGAGCACGACCTTCGAGTGCCGGAACCAGCGACAAGAGCGTCGGCGTCCTGAGCGAACGGAATTCCAATAATGTTAACCTCCCTCTTTCCCAACGGGGCCCTTCGAAGCTGTCCCGCGAGATCAAACCCAACGCGCAATCGCGCCAGACCAGCCGCGCTCTCTCAGCATCTACCAACGGCTCTGTGATCCATAACACAGTGAACCACAGGTCTTTTAAATCATCGCCGTTGAGGGGTCCCGCCGACACCCCCGAATGGAAGCGCAGACTAGTCTATGGAGACGTAGGCTACGGCGAACAGAGGGACCTCTTCTGCTCTGCGGCCACCGGCCTCGAAAACATGTTCAAGCCGCCCTCGGCTCACCCGGACAGCACCTTGGCTGATCAGAGCGTACGACAAAATACCACCATGCCCTCAAGCCCCCCGTTCTTTCGGTACCAGGATCTGGACGCTGACAAGGACGACGATGACGAGTCGGATGGGAGAAGTCAAATGGACCCGAGCCCGAGCCCGAGCCCTAGGATTCGCCCGCCTCACATCAGTCTTAAAGCATCGACCGACGACTCCGTCGAACAGAGCAGGTTCACCGAACCCAGCCCGCAACGTGGCAGCTACACCGAAGAACCGAGCCTCGCCGCCTCTGTGTCGGGTCTGGCACCGCCAGACGATGCATCGCGGAAGACCAGTGGACAAAGCGTCATCCGAAATGAATATTTTAGTCCCATCGTTCTCACGCTCCCGCGCCAGAAGGAGAATGAACAAAACCCCGACCTTGCACCAGCCGAGCTTCCCGTTGACCAGCTTCAAGAACGGCTCGAGAAACTACGGATCGACCAGATGCTGCTAGACTCACAAGGCGAGCTCAGGTTTGACGCGGATGAGACCCTCGACGATGCCGAAAGCGACAGGATAGACACAACCGAAGACTACGCAAGACGCGGGGGCTTCCTCAACCTGCGCCGTGGAGGTAGATCGGGCGATGGGTCCTTCAGATACCGGGGTTTGAGCCCCGGGATGGGCGTCGATACATCGGAGATGCTCCCCGAAGAGTCCCTCCAAGCCAGCACCCCCAAGCAGTTCCCAAGCGTCAGAACCTACTCGCCAACCCGCCCGGCGCCGATGCGGGTTGAAACTCAAAGCCCCCCTCCTCTGCGCGCGCCGAAACCTAGCCCCGAGAAGCCCGGTGCAGCTGCAGCTAGCAGCACGAGTCCCCTGAAGCTATTTGGACCCTACGACACGTTCACGAATCAAACGCTTCTGCGACGCATCAGCCAATTTGAGGAACAAATGTCAGGGTCCTCGCGTCAATCCCTGAGTGGCGAGTTCTTGAAGCAGGCTGGAAAACGACGACCCCACACCGCTCCAGGTGGTTACTTGTCCGTCCCAGCACAACAAACAGCCACAAGCTCTCGTTCTGTTAGTCAGTTTGGGGCTGGCCACCTCGAGGGCTATCAATTCAACCAGGACCTCTCCATCCGGCTCGAGGAGGAATCTCAGTTTTACGAAGGCGAGGAAGAATCAGAACACGTACCCGATCATGGTCATAATGAAGATGGTGAGGCATCTGTCCTGCGGTTTGAGGCCGTTCCTGGCTCACCGACCCCGGATGAAGCATCGATGTTCGTTCCTCGAAAGCGAGCAAAGTCAGGAACCACGACGGCTTCGTCTTCAAAGCACACCCCTTCAACGAGCGAAGGAAGCGTACAAAAAGTCCAATTCGCTGGGCCCGCCGCGTTCATGCTAGGAACGCCCCAGAGACGTGATACGGGCTCGGAAGGGAAGCGACCCCGCACCTCACCATCCAAAGATCCGACACCGAAGCGCAGGAGGACGCTCCATAAGTCTGATATTGCATACGGACGGGAAGAAAGCTATGCCCTCTTAGACACTGTCCAAGAAACTCACGCTATGATGCAGAGCATGATGGGCAAGAAACGCAAGGATGCCCGCCCAGGGAGTTTGCAACAAAGGGCCCACCCCAACGTCCTTGCAACGCGCCATATCCTTCGGCCACGGACGCCGACCCCAAGTTCGAGATCCTCACTTCAACCAGGAGAGTTTCCCTTCTTCGACGACGATCTCCTCGACGAACAGCCGGATGAGCAGCCGCAGCGGCGCACCCCTCACCGCGGATCCCAGTTCACGTCGAGTGCGAATGATCGTAGTGCGACCATCGATACCGACCGCAAGCCATCTATCCGAACCCAAGATTTCCTGGACGAGGCTGGCAAGATCATGGCCATGATCCGGAATGGTGCCAAAGCTCCGAGTGGCTTGACAAGCGTGGAGGAATCTGATGCGGAATATGGCGAGCCAAGCCCAGCGATCGACGAAGACTTGTACGAGGATTCAACCAGGGAGCCACTCTCCCGGCCTCCGAGCCGAGAAGGAAAGCCCGTGCAAAGGGCGCCGCAACGACAGGAAAACCCGGATATTCTCGACTATCTCAAGAAGTACCAAGAGCTCAGTGATATGGGAGACGTCATTACATCATCGCTCAGGTCCATGGACGAGGCACAAGACGCTATGCGAGCTGCGCAAGAGGTGCAGGGCCAACTTGAAGAGAGGAGCCGCATCAGGAAGAACCATGATGATCTTCACTATCTCGGAGGGGACGAGACCATCAGCGATCCTCCCAACATCCGCATCAGCGCGAATCCGAACAGGCAACGAGACGACTCTGATGGCTTCCGCGACTTTGGGACTCATTCGTCTGGCGCGTCTACCAACCACACTATGCACACGGGTTCGTCTCGAGGCTCTGAGTCGCGGAAAACAATCGCACCACAGAGTGTCTCGCATTTGATACCGGACCAGGTTGGCAGCATGTATCTTGATCGCCAACAGAACATCTGGATCAAGCGCAAGGGCGAAAGTATTCGACCTAGAAGCTCGCATATTATCCCGTCCGAGGACAGCGAAGATGACCCGTTTGCAAGCATCCCTGACCTGTCCGTCGACATCACAAAGGAGATGCAACATTTGCGACTGGTGTCGGCAGAAAGAGAAGCAGAGGCACGAGAAGCGAACATGACACAATCGCCCAGGGCCTCTTTGGATACGCCTAGGAGCTCATCTGGAAGAGGCTTTGTGACGTTGTCGCCCGATGCAGCGCTACCCCAAGATATTGGACTGCAAGCAAGAACAGAGTTCAGAAAGCTCGGAACCAAAGCAGCAAGCGACGGAGACGTGGAGCACGAGATCCAACTTGACGAGGATCGCATCATGGACTCGTCCCCCTCCCGTCGGCGGATGACCATATCGTTCTCTTCGCCGATCGCCTCCATCATCCAAGACGTCGCCGCTGAAGACATCGATAGTCTCGAGGACGACGAAGGCAGCTTCGTAGACACAGAGTTCGTCATGGAAGAGTCCAAGCGAAGCAAGTACCAGAGCTTGACGAAAGCCGCGCGACGAAACTTGCTGCAGCCACGCCCATGTACTGCCCCGGCTCGTGGTCCATCGAGGCAATTTTCGTTGCGTGGTCAATCCTTCGTCCCGCGCCCTGTTTCCCGCATCGACGAGCGTGACGAGGACAGTGTGTTAGGAGGCAATGCCGATGAGCGACAGATCAGTATTTTGGCGGATAACAGTGCCCTCAGCCACGTGTCGCGAGACAAGCAAGAGAAGAGTTTGAGCTTCATCATCAAAACGCCGGGCAAGACAAGAATGGGTGGTCTCTACCCAGACGCAGGCGCGTTCATCAGCCACAACGTCGGCAACCTGTCGCTCAGCCCGATGTCCGACTTCACCATGAACCACCATGAGAAGTCATTCGGCTTCGAAGTCAGCTATATAGTTGAAGACCAACGTCTTGTCACGGGCGATGGCTCTAAGAAGGTCCTATCCATGACAGTCCGGGATCTCGTCGACCGTCTGACGGAGATTGAACCCTTTGAGCCATACTGGGAGGACTTTAGGGAACTCGACATGAGCGAAAAGCGACTATCGAGCCTTCACAAGTTGGATGAGTTTTGCGGGCGATTGGTGAGCCTCGATGCATCGAACAACGCTCTCTGCCACCTGGATGGAGTACCTGCCTCAGTGAGGCAGCTCAAGATGACGCACAACATGTTGACTGAGCTGACGTCGTGGGATCACCTCGCCAACTTGCAATACGTCGATATCTCCAACAATGACCTGTCCAGTCTCTCGGCGCTGAAGAACCTCGTCCATCTTCGCAGTCTGCGAGCTGACAACAACAAGCTCACTTCGCTGGACGGCTTAAACCAGCACGATGCGCTTCTGACGATCCGGGCACGGAACAACTTGATCGAGGTGGCTGATTTCGAGGGCACCAAGCTTCATCGGTTGACGGAGCTGGATCTGGACGGAAACAAGGTGACGGAGATCCGCAATGCCGGACAGCTTTCGTGTTTGCAGACGCTCAAGCTCTCCAAGAACTGCCTGGAAAGCTTCACCGCCGAAGATGCGCAAGGTCTGGACGGTCTCCGGTATCTCGACCTCAGCGACAATGACATTCTCGACCTGGACATTAGTCGGTTGCCAGCCGTCCGCCTGCTTCACGCGGACAGGAACCGCATCAGCAAGATAACCGGATTCACAAAGGCCCGGCACTTGGACAGTCTGTCCTTGAGGGAGCAGCGCGGGGATGCTCAACTGGACCTTTCGTTCCTTTCCTCGGCCTACGAGGTGCGGAAACTGTTCCTGTCCGGCAACTACATTGGCACTTTTGAGCCCACGGTCGATTTCCTCAACCTTCAACTGCTCGAACTGGCCAACTGTGGACTCCGGTGCTTGCCGGAAGGGGTCGGACAGTTGATGCCAAACTTGCGATCACTGAACCTCAACTTCAACGCGGTTGCGGACCTTTCACCCATTCGATTCATTCCCCGGCTCAAGAAGCTTCTTGTGGCGGGAAACAGGCTGTCGGACTCGACGACGGTGACGGAGCTTTTGACGGACTTCCCGCACCTGACGCAATTGGACTTGCGGGACATGCCGATTACGCAGGGCTTTTACCCGCCAGTGCACGTTACGGTATCGGCGGACCGAGGCCATGTTGCGGACCCGTTCACTCTGCCCGAGGCGGACCCGGAGAGGGACGCGGTGTTTGCCAGGCGACTGGATGAGACGACTCGCCTTCGGCGGCGCCTGTACCAGGTCGTTTTCGTGGGATGTTGCAAGAAGCTAAAGGTTTTGGACGGACTCCCCGTCAAGCGGCAGCAGATGCTTGCGCGCGACCCATCATTCCAGGCGTTGGTGAAAGAGGGGCTTTTACCCAGCGACGTTGCCCAGGTCGTCCCGAACTCCGCCCCCCCGGCAGCAAGGCCGGCTGAGTCCCCGGCCCCGATTCCGGCTAGACCACGAGCACCAGCCCCTGCCTCGGCCCAGGCGGACGAGAGCAGTCGATGGAATGCAGAAGACAGCTTCGCTTAGTGTGGCGAAAGTGTACCAACAGTGGGACAATAGCACAAAAAGAAAAAAAGGCGTTTGTAGCACAGCACGGGGTTTTGGTTTTTTTTCATATTGGACATCTTTTTCTTTCTGCTTTTCCGGGCAAAAGAGTGGCGTCTGGGTAATGATTGGGGAAAAAAGGGAAGACGATATTATTAATGACGACACGAAGGGAGCATTGTACGAATACCACCAGTAGAGAGCATTGGTTCAGGAAGAAGACAGAGAATACAGACTCTGTATATGCCAGTTGACACTGATTCAGATGTGAAATGATGATGATGATGATGAAGATGAGGAGGATGAGGGTGTCATTATCGATGTTGCTGCCGATATGGATGTGATGCGAGGCCATCTACCGGTTGCGATCCGAGTGCTCGGATGTTGGAGGGACCCACTCCGTTTCTCCACTGCCGAGCCGACGCCTCCGGCAGGATCAGGACCCCCAGCCTGAGTGAGGCGTCTCGTCCGGGGCTAGTTCCATGGATTATGGAGGGGATGACGAGCCGACGGACTCGTGTTCCAATATTGGGTCGGCCATGGTCAGGGCGCCACACGAATCGGGGCAAGTGTAGTAGTAGGTGTGTGTTGTGTGTTATGTGTTGTATTGTGTGTGTGTGTGTGTGTGTGTCCTGAGTCGCCGCCTCATGTCCGGAAAAATTCTTTCGGTTTCAAGGGGAGATTATCTCTGAGCGCAAAACCTGGGACAAAAAGTAAGACCCTCCCCCCTTACGAACATGGCGACGTCCGGTCTGGGACAACGACGGCCCCCCTGGCCGGGGCTCGCTCTGGCAAAAGGCCAACTTTTTTTTCTGGATGGGCGGAGGGACGGGGGATAAGGAGGGCAAAGTGTAGGTGGGAAATGGCATGGCGCCGCGGCGGCGGGGTGGTTAAAATAAGCTGACGGACGTCTCCCCATCCCCTGAGCTAATCTCAGGGGGACCACACACACAGTAATGAGTGCAAGGAAAGTATCTAATTTTGTGCTGCATCTCCCGCGTGGTCGACCAGACGGGGGCGTTCGGAGCCCAATGCCGCGGTAAATGGATAAAAAAGAAGTGCACAAAACGCGCCCGACGTGCATCGGCAATCCACACGCAAAGAGTAGATCATTTACAGGGGGGGGATGGTCTTGACGTTTTTCGCCTCCCCCCCCCCCTTGCCAATCCACCATCGTCCATTCCTTGGATGAGACGGGATGCCTCGTGGCGGGCGAGACGCAAAGGTTGGGACGAAAAGGAACAACAGACAGCACATCAGACAGATTGCGTGAAGTGTCCGTCACGGTAGGCGCGTCGGAGGAGGGGGATTGCCTGCGTTTCTCGGGGGGGAGGGAGAGGAGAGCGTTGGAGGCAACCCAGGCAGGGAAGATGGTGGTAAGAAAGAAGCTCGTGAGGTTTCTGTTTTTTCTTTTTCTTTTTTTCTTCATTCCTCTGTCAGGGTTGAGTCCAATAACGGGAAATGTATTATTAGCCGTTTTGGGGGAGAGGGCCGAAACGGCCAGCTGTTCTGAGCTCTCTCTGTCCCACCCAAGGGCCCCAGAGAGAAAGAGAAAGAGAGTTGAAGACGAAACGAATGGGGAACTCCCTTGGAGACAGAGCGCGGCAGGGGTATTGGGGCCAGGGCTTAAACTGGGCAAGCTGGCTGGCGGGCTTCCTTGGGCTCGAAGATGGCCACGAGAATGCCAGAGAGAGGGGGGAGAGGGGAGAGCGGAGAGGGGGGCAGCGTGCCATGGGAGTGCATGGCAGGCGTGTTACCCTTTTTGTTATGCGAATGCAAACACAATGAGTTGTATCCGGGTTCGATGAAACTGTATACTGTGTATCCCCTGGGCACCGGCCGAACCTTCTTGGATGTCAACTTTTGTCTCTCTCGGGGTGGGTGGCCCTGGGACGGACCTCCCGTTTGGCGTCTTCATATTTGACATTTGGCACCTGTGCACGTTTGCTACAGCAACTAATTAGGTGCCTAGAGACCCAATAGACAGATACGTGTTTACGTTTGGTTCCGTTCCCCAAAGGAGAGGCTGCCTACGTAATATGGCGCCTTATGCTTGGCTACAGTACGTACTGTTATTCTCAGTCCCAGTGATGTGCATGGTAAGGCACTGATGGGTGAGGGTCCTCCTCCTCCTCTTCTGTCCTCCTCTCTCTCTTCCATTCTCCTCTTTCCCACCTCCCACCCCTGGAAGTGAATCGTCGGACTGGGCTAGAAGTGGATTTGGCAGTGGGCTGCAGCTAAAGGGCTGGAGGTAATCGTAGGCGCAAGTCGCCGGTCGGTACGTACCTATACTACGCTAACGGCGCGAAATTGGTGGTAATTTGAGCTGTGCCATGTACTCGTACCCAAGGCTATGGAATCTTAATGGAAGCTGCGGATAAAGTTCCCTTCCCTCACGTGTGTCCACCACTGGATGTACCTACCTGCCTACGGAGTACTGTGTAGACACATGATGTACTTCGAGCCTAACCATCCACCCAAGATACCTACCCACCTACCTAGGTACCTTGCTATGTAGGGACACTACATGCCCGGCAACCCGGACAGCACGCACAGCACAGCACAACACAACAGGGCCAGAAGCACCCCGGAGCCCCCCCCCCCGGTCACGTCTGATGCTGCCCTGGGATTGGATTGCATAATGATTATCGCGCCGCCCGCCCACACTTCAATTCTGACCTCGCCATTACAGTGCTGTCATTCTTCGCTTCCCTCTCCGCCTTTTTGTTTGGTCTGCGTTACACTGCATTCTCTACACAACTTCACCCCATTCTCCTTTTTGAACTCCTGAAAGCAACACCTCCCCCGAGTCCTGCCAAAAAGTCTACACCTTATTCTCGCCCTCTGAGCCGAACCGGGAACACATACGCGCACAATTACACATAGCAGCGCAACCTGCAGCACATCTGCAGTGACACACCCCCTGCTGCCCTTTGTCGGAAACCATGACGTTTGGCGACATCATCGCCCGCCAACGATGGACCCCGAGCCGCCTTCCCTCCCCCTCGAGCGTTCCGTCTCGCAGCATAGCGCAGCGTCCATAAGGAGCGCCCGCTCTTCCACCCTTCGAGTCAAACGATCCAAGCTGACCTCCCAACCCTCGAGCTCCGCCAGCTCCATCGCCGCCTCCGAGGACAAGTCCCTGACGAGCTTCCCCTCCATCCCCCCCGACTCCCCCAGGACCGAACACGCATTTCCCCCGACCTCGCCCACCGCCTCGCCCCCGGAACCTGAGCCGCCCGCCACCGTTCGCAAGATCTCCGACACCAGGCCCAGTCCCATCTCCCTGCTGGGCGGCCTGACCGGCGGCCCCTCTGCCGAGCAGGCCGCCCGCGACGCCCTGTTCGAGGACTCGCCCATCTCCACCCACAAGATCCCCGGCGCCCTCCACCACGCCGACGATGGCCACATCGGCCGCCTGATTGCCAGGCACGGCGCCGTCGCACTCGTCAGGCAGGTTGCCACCGATCTGGCGCAGCGCGATGCCCAGATTGCCCAGCTGCGGAGGAAGGCCGACGAAAAAGAGAGGGCCCTGCGGAAGATCATACTGGAATGTGGCCTCTCCAACCTCGAACTTGAGACGAGGCTGAGGGCTGTTGAAAGCGAGGTCAAGACGACCCGCCCGGGTAACCGCCGAAACGAGAGCGGTCTCTCTGACCTCATGAGCGATGCCATGCAGGACACCGTCATTTACAATGTCTTTGGCCAAACAGAGGTCAACGACGCGACCATCCGCGCCAGCAACCTGGCCATGTCGTCGAACCCTGACGGCAGGGGAACCGCGAGGGGTTGGAAGGATTACCTGTGGGGTGGATCGACCAGGAAGGGCAGCGTGCCCAGCAGCGTCAACGGTGACGACCAGAGGCCGGCCACCATCGTCAGGGCACAGTCAAGCGCCGACAGGCGGCCCGGCCTCCAAGACGATCTCTTCAGCCCCCCCGAGAGCATCCCGCCGAGAACGCCGAGTCGAGCATCCAGCATCCAGTCTGGCCCCCCTGGTTCACGCAAGCCATCGAGTTCGGTCGCGGCCAGTCTCATGAGGCTGGTGGCAGGCGGCGCCATCAACACGCGCGAGAGCGGCCCTAATCGCGGAAGGTCCAATAGTGCTACTCATCCGCAGTCGACCGCGCGAGCGTCTTCTACCTCGAGCGCCAAGACCACCCCGTCAAGCAGAGCAGTCTCAACTCAGGGCGGTCCAAAGGCCCTCATGGCCATGCGCAGGACGGCCACCAACGCAAACGCACCCCCGGCCGTCACCGCTGCTAGGACACAGCCGCAGGACAGATGGGACGCAATGGTGAGCCCGACGAATGTCACGGCCAACCGGCAAGAGAGCTACGGTCCCGTTGAGATGGATGCGATTCTGCCCCCCGAGACCCAGCCCCCAACCTTGACACACATTTACAACAACTACACCGGCAGCGAGTACCTCACCGACCGCTTCGGCTTCATCTACGACCAGCGCAGGAAGAAGAGGCAGCGCGAAGCTGCGCAGATGGCTCGCCACTTGAAGCAGGGAAGTCGCGCCGAGATGCTCTCCAACGGCCGGTCCGACCTGGCCTCGCCCATGATCGAAGAAGAGGAGGTCCCGAGCCCCATGAGTGGCGAAGACCGGCCAGACAGCCCGTCCTCGGCCGAGGAACGCGCAGGCGAGGGGAGGTCCAAGAAGTGGCAAGATTACCTCAAACTAGCAACATTCCCAACCGAGCTCTTGTCTCACACCCCCGCCCTCAGCGCGCCGTCTCTTGAAGTGCTTGAAGGCGGCGAACTGGGAACGAAGTTGCCGGGTCTCATCACTGCCGACGAGCGAGGTTTCGTTCCCATCGCGAGCACGACGACGTCCGTCATTGACAGCGATGCGACCCCTCCTGTTGAGACGGATGCGGCAGGAGGAACGGTGGTCAGGGACGATACGGAGCCGGTGAAGCTGCTTCTTCAGCATATGGGCGACTTGCACGACTCCTTGCAGCGGGAAAAGGCTGCCCGTTGGAACGAATTCTTGCGCAAAGTCAGGGCCGAGAGGAAGCGAGATGGCGAAGCCGCGGCGGCAGCGGCCGCCGCCCTTGCCGAGGCTCGTTATGAGCGCCCGGCCATGAACTTGCCCGAAGCCGCCTTCGCCGACGGCGAGCTGATTGGCATTACTGGCCTCGGAATCAAGGGCAAGGTCGGGCGCGCCAAGAGGACCGAGCTAAGGAACCTGGTGCTTGGTGGAATTCCGGTGAACTTGCGTGCCAAGGTCTGGTCGGAGTGCTCGGGTGCGAACACGCTGCGAGTTCCTGGATACTACCAGGACATAATCGCGCGGTCCGACAAGGACGACGACCCGATTGCCGTGTCCCAGATCGAGATGGACATCAACCGAACTCTGACGGACAACATCTTCTTCCGCAAGGGACCGGGCGTGTCGAAGCTGAAGGAGGTCCTCAGAGCCTACGCCCGCCGAAACCCAGAGGTCGGCTACTGCCAGGGCATGAATCTCATCGCGGCCAACTTGTTGCTGATCATGCCGTCAGCAGAGGATGCCTTCTGGATTCTGACCAGCATCATCGAGAACATCTTGCCGTCGGGCTACTACGACCACAGCCTCCTTGCATCGCGCGCGGACCAGCAAGTCTTGCGCCAGTACGTGGCGGACGTGCTGCCGAAGCTATCGCAGCACCTGGACGACCTCAGCATCGAGCTCGAGGCGCTCACGTTCCAGTGGTTCCTGAGCGTCTTCACCGACTGCCTCTGTGCCGAGGCGCTCTTCCGCGTCTGGGACGTGGTGCTCTGCATGAACGATGGGAGCACCTTTTTGTTCCAGGTGGCGCTCGCGTTGCTCAAGCTCAACGAGCCACAGCTCCTGCAGTGCGACACGCCGGCGAGCGTGTACACGTACATCAACCGCCAGATGACCAACCACGCCATCAGTATCGATAACATGATCAAGGCCTCGGACGGTCTGAGGAAGGAGGTCAAGCGCGAGGATGTCGAGGCGCGTCGGGACAAGGCCATCCAGACGGAGAAGGACGCCGCGAAGCGGAGAGAGGAGATGAACACGGCGAAAAAGGCAAGCAAGGTTGACGGCAACGGAAACGGCAACGGGCACGGCAACGGACACGACGAAAGCGAGGCAGCAACGCCGGGGTTGGATCTACGAGACCCGATGCCGATGGAACAGGACGAGCAGACGTGAAGATTTTGGTTGGCAAGGGACAGGCAAGCGGTCCGCGGACAAGCGAAGGGAACGCAATGATGCATTACACAGGTGTTTGAATGGATGTCCATGATACCCCCTCTGTCCGATTGGGAAGGCACACAAGAATAGCGTCTTTTTTTTGTTTGTTAACCATACAATACACAATCCTTTTTTCTGATTTCTGGTTTGTCTTGTAATAGCCGCGAAGCCGTCGTCGTTCTCACATTCGACAAAAGTTTATTTCCGAGCCTTGTCTGTGGAACCGGTATGGCATCAATTTTACTCATACTATCATCATCTACACAAGTCGTCACGTCGTACACCAGGAATAGGGGAGGGTAGGGTTGCGTTTTCAAAGCTTGGCCTTGCCGGCTTTCCATTCGGCGGCGAACTTTTTGCCCGCGGCGACGCGCTGCCTCTCGAGGTCCTCCCTGTGTTCCCAGATCTTTTCGGTGGAGTCGTAGTTCTCCTTGCTGAGGACGTAGGCGCTCTCCTTCCACATCTCGGCCTTGAGGACGGCGTAGACGCCGGACTTTGCGCGCTCGGTGAGCCTGCGGTCGGCGATGAGCTTGAGGGCTTCGTCGAGGCCGCCGAGGGCGTCGACGAGGCCGGCGTCGAGGGCGGCGGGGCCGGGGAAGCGCTTGGCCTCGAGGACGATGTCCTGGTAGACGCGGGGGGAGGCGCACTTGATGCGGAAGATGGCGGACATGGGGGGCTTGAGCGGGGCGCCAAAGTCGAGCTCGTTCATGCAAAGGAAGCCCTTTTGGGGGTTCATGACGCGGTAGTCGTGGTGCATGGCGGTCATGAAGCCGCCGGCGAAGGCGTGGCCGGGGATGAGGGCGAGGGTGGGCATGGGGTAGGTGAGGAAGCGGTGGAAGAGGCGGTAGAGGCAGTCGGACCAGAAGCCCGGGGTGACGGTGGCGTGTTCGAGGTCGAGGCCGTTGGAGTAGAACTTGGGGATGGCCGAGGTGGTGACGAGGACGCCGGCCGGGTGGGCGAACTCGACGATGTCGAGGGCGGCGAGGAGGGCGCGGCAGAAGGGGGTCGTGAGGCGGTTGTCGGGGGGCGAGGACCAGGTGAGGAGGTAGACGAGGGGCGCCGGCGTGGTGCAGACGATGGAGCCGCCGACGTGGGGGCCGAGAGGCTCGATGGGGATCGTGAAGAGGGGGGTCTGGGAGGCCATGGTGGTGAGAGAGAGAGGTGTGTGGTGAGATGAGGTTGATGAGATGAGGTTGGTGAGATGAGGTGCGGGCGGCCTTTGGGAGACGGTGTTGTTATTGCGATGACAACACACGGAGGAGAGGGGATAAGGGATGATTGGGCAGCTCGGAAGATGTTGCCAACGATCTCCACGCTTCAAATAAACTCCGATATACTGTAGATGGCGGACAGGGTTTTTGGTATCACAGAGACGGGGAGGGTTGAAGGGGTAGATGGATATCTGAGTAGCAGGTAGGCGAGTCTGACCTCGGCTCGGGTAAAGACGAGGAGTGGGTGTGTGCGGCGGCAGTTCAGCCGACACACACATCAAGGGTCCTCTCTCTCTCTCTCTCTCTGTCTCTCGGCTTTCAACCGTTCACGGTCTCACGCAACTGGCGCTAAATCTCCCAATCAAGCAGCCTGTCACTGAGAAACCCAGGCAGTTGGTGCCGCCAGTGGGATGGATAGGCGATTAACCTTTGTCTTCTTAGAGAGAGCACTATGTAGGCCACGGATGGGCTTTCACATGTGAACCATAGTGACTGACCAACGAACCCCCCCCAAAGCAGCGCCAAGGTGGCGCGTGTCTGATGTACCCCAGACCCGTTAAGCTGTTCGGTTAGGTACTTAGTATTAGGCCATTTGCCAGGCTTACATACAATACAGTACGTACTTTGTAGTGTAAGCAGTACTTGTTCACTCACCCCACAGACCCAAAACATGGTATCCTGTATCTAGTAAGTACACAGTAAGCGACACCGCGCACGGACTCTCTTATGTAAGGCGGCATCCCACTCTAGTAGCGCCCAATTAGCAGCCGTCAATCCCAGAGCTACCCTGGCTGCAACAACCCAATTCGCGTCCCGCTGGCTCCAGTGTCAGGTCCAGTGTCATCTCGTCTCAAGTAGCATTTCTGTCCTTTCAGGAAAGAGGCAGACAAGGACCGGTTGGTCTATTTTACAGCACCACGCCAATTCCACTTGAGCTACCTAACCTCCTTTCATAAAGCACACAAGACACACACGCATACGCACGATACCCCCAAACCATGGCGGAAAAAGACGAGGACCAGAGGACCATCGTCTTCTTCCACCCAGACCTCGGTATTGGCGGTGCCGAGCGCCTTGTCGTTGACGCTGCAGTCGGCCTACAGAACCGCGGCCACAAGGTCGTCATCTTCACCAGCCACTGCGACCGGAGTCACTGCTTCGAAGAGGCTCGCGATGGTACGACCAGAACATTCCAGGCCTCTCTCTCTCACACACACACACACACACTCTCTCTCTCTCTCCTTCCCAGATCTTCCCCTCAAAAAGACGACGGCTTTCGTTTTGCTGACAGTTGCCCCTCCAGGAACCCTCGACGTCCGCGTCCGCGGCAACTGGCTTGTGCCCCCCTCCATCCTCGGCCGCCTGACCATCCTCTGCGCCATCCTGCGCCAGCTTCACCTCATCCTCGAGATCTACGCCACGCGTGAGCTCCAGGCCCTCGACCCCGAGTCCTTCTTCGTCGACCAGCTCAGCGCGGGCCTACCGCTGCTGCAGTACCTCTACTTCAAGGCGCCCATCCTCTTCTACTGCCACTTCCCCGACATGTACCTCGCCCTCGGCCGCGACAAGTGGTGGAAGCGCCTCTACCGCGTACCCTTTGACTGGGTCGAGCAGTGGAGCATGGGCTTCGCCGACGAGATCGCCGTCAACTCGGGCTTCACAAAGGACGTAGCCACTCAGGCCTGGCCGGCGCTGGCCAAGCGCAAGAACCTCAAGGTCGTCTACCCTTGCGTCGACGTCGCGCCCAAGAAGAACGACACCTCCAAGATGATTGGCGAGGGGAAGAGCGACGAGGAAGAGGCCATCTGGACGGACAAGAACATTATCCTCAGCATCAACCGCTTCGAGAGGAAGAAGGACATCGCGCTCGCCGTCAAGGCCTTCGCTGCGCTCCCCGCGGGCAAGAGGAAGGGCGTGCGGCTGGTGATCGCGGGCGGATACGACCTCCGCAGCGCCGAGAACTGCCAGTACCACAAGGAGCTGGAGAAGCTGGCGGCGTCGCACGGCCTCGAGACCTTCACCGCCAAGAACGTCATCACCGCAATGTCAGCGCCGGCGCACATACCCGTCCTGTTCCTGCTCTCCATCCCCTCGAGCCTCAAGGACTCGCTCCTCCGCTCGGCCAGGCTCCTCGTCTATACTCCCTCCAACGAACACTTTGGCATCGTGCCCCTCGAGGCCATGCTGGCCGGCGTCCCCGTGCTGGCGGCGAACACGGGCGGGCCCACGGAGACGGTCGTCGACGGCGTCACGGGCTGGCTGCGCGAGCCGGACCAGGTCGAGCAGTGGACGGCCGTCATGGACAAGGTGCTCAACGGCATGAGCCGGGCGGAGCTGCAGAAGATGGGCAAGGTGGGCGAGCAGCGCGTGCGCACGGGCTTCGGGCAGGAGAAGATGGCGGAGCGGATCGAGAGGATACAGGACAACATGGTGGACAGGCAGAGGATGCCGCCCTTGATCAACGCCGTGCTCAACTTTGTGGGCATCGGCCTCTTCTTCGCGCTGGGCCTCGTCACGTCGCAGATGTTTGCCAATGCGCGTGCGAAAAAGGCTGCCCAGTAAACGGGACGCCTTTTCCCACTATGATGTGTTTTTGCTTGTTTCTTTACAAAAGCCAAATGTACGATACCAACCAGAGTTGTCGTCGGAGCTACATAGCCTTGCATTTCTGGCAATGAATCGAAAATACCCCCCCTAAGTATGTTAAGAGCAGTACCTAGTTCCCCACATCGCCCGAGTGTGTATTCACCCCCCTGTCCGTCCAGTTTGGACCCCCACGTAGCGGGGTAAATGGACGCCGCGCGCCGCCCCCCCCCCTGGTCAACTGTCTCACTTTCACTTTCCACCTCGAAACCCCCATACCTCGTCGCACCCAAAATTCCTACTATGGCATCCGACATAACACCGAAACCGGCCATGTCCAGCCGCTCAGCGCTCGTCGACTTCTTCTCCCGCGGCCTGACGGCCTTCCAGTCGTCCAAGGACGCGTTCCGTGTCGTCTGCACCCTGTCGCGCCGGCGGGGAGGGCACGACGACAACGATGACGACGCGGCGACGGTGGCGATGCCGGTCCCGCGGCCGCCGAGGGAGGGACGGCCGCCGCGGCGTGTGAGGGGCCTCGTGGTGCTGGACTCGTCGTTCAACCCGCCCACGCTGGCGCACCTCCGGATGGCCGTCTCGGCGGTCCGGGACCTGCGACGCAGCGGTGATGGCGGCGACAGGGGGTCCCGGGGGGCGTCGACCGTGAGGCTGCTGCTGCTTCTCGCGGTGAACAACGCCGACAAGAAGCCCCAGCCGGCGGCGTTCCCCGTGCGGCTGGGGATGATGCACGCCTTCGCGCGGGACCTGCTGGACGAGCTGCGCGGCGCGCCGTCTCTCGCCAAGCGGAACGGGGAGCAGGAGCAGGAGGAGGAGGAGGAGGAGGATGAGGAGGAGGAGGATGAGGATGAGGAGGTCGAGGTCGACCTGGGGCTGACGACGATGCCGTACTTCCACGACAAGAGCCAGGCCATCTCGGACGCGGGGTTCTACGCCGTGGACGGGGAGGGCCCGGAGCAGGTCTACCTCGCGGGGTACGACACGCTGGTCCGCATCTTCAACCCGAAATACTACAACGCCGCCGCGCCGCCGTCGGGTGACGCAGACGGAGGGGCGACGCCGATCCGGCGCGCGCTGGACCCGTTCCTCGAGAGGTCCAGGCTGCGGATCACGATGCGGGCGGACGACGAGTGGGGCGACGAGGCGGAGCAGGCGGCGTACCTGGGGAGGCTGCGGGACGGCGGGCGGCGTGGGCGGAGAGGGTCGAGATGGTCCGCGGGGTGGGGGAGGTCGTCAGCAGCACGAGGGTCAGGCGGGCCGCGAGGGAGGGGGACGAGGAGGCGCTGGGACGGCTGGTCGGGCGGAGGGTCAAGGACTGGGTGCTGGGCGAGGGGCTGTATCGCGAAGAGTAGGCGGGCGGTGGTGGAGTTTGGATTCGAGGCCTGCGTTCTTGGCGTTTATTGATGGGTGAGAAGGGGACATTCCGGGGCTCGTGATGTTTTTCGAGCTTTAGGTTTGGACAACTGCCCTTTAGAGGCACGCCAGGTTCAGAAGATATTTACGGCAAGGGCCATGGCAAAATACTTGGTTGTTTTTGTTGTGTTTTCCATCGAAGCGGTTTGCCTGGCGGCTGCGTCGAACCGATCTACGAGGACACGAATGTACTTTGGTGGAAAGCCATTACTGGTCGTTGGGTCAAGGTTTACCCCTATCGGCGAAGGATTCGACATTGGCTGGAACGCGTATCGCGTTGAGCCAAGAAGGCATGTAAATGACCACGCCTCATGCTTTATAGCTCAAAGGACGAAAGGATGGCGGGTTTCTGGCTGTACGAGACGGGAGCTGTTCTTCTTCTTCTTCACCCTCACTATCGCCGTCATCGCCGCATCGAGGTTTGCTTTCCACGTCTTCGAGCTGTCCGTTTAAGCACCGGGCTTTCTCCTGGAAGCCGTCAACATCGCGATACCCGGGGGCCCGAAGCCAGACCCGTAGATGGAGAGAAGAAGTTTCTTTCGAAAACAGATGCCTGATTCTCGTGTCTCTCCGCAAGGCATCTCCGTCTCCTTCAACCCGCTCTTTCCTCCATTTCACGATGCAGAGTTTTTTTTTGCAATCCCCCCCCAGGGGTACGTACCCGCCGCCCTATTTTCTCATTGGTCCACCACGGTTTACTGATCCCCCCACCAAAGGGACCCACACCACCCTCTGCCAAACCTCTATAAAAACCTCCCTCCCGGCCGCGTCTCTTAGGATTTTCTCTTCTTCTTTTTTCTTCATGTCGACAATACTTCAGAGAATCATTTCTATAGTATTCGACCCTCTCTTGGTTCCCTAAAGGAGCCACAGATCCCACCCTGGTTGATGATTCATATCCTCGACACCCTAGAGTGAAGAACTCTGGTTGCCCTCGAACTTTCCGTCAGGAAGGCGGCTTGGACCATGTCCTAGCTGTATAGAGGGCGGTGATGATCTCGTCCCCTCTCGCGGTCTTGCCTTCGTGGCGCGCGGGAGGGGTGGGTGTCGATGGACGTCTGACAGGCTCTGAAACTTTCTTTTTTTTCGTTGCGGCCTGGAGCTTGCTCTGGACGTGAGGAAGAGGCGAAACCTTTTTGAAAAACAGTGATTTACTTCACCTTGACTACACTCCGAGATACACCAATGCTCTCCCATGGTCTTTCTCTATTTTGGTTCAAGGAAGATTGATGTCCTTTAGCCCATTACTCACCGCGGCTTCCCATTACACCATGGAGGTCGTGGTCCACAACCGTGGCTAACACTTTGTCGCCCAGCAAATTACTGTGATGTCTTCAATGTACAATATTGCATCTCAAATGTAAAGAGTTACACTCGATGCTTTCCCCCACATTGTCGTTTTGCCGTCGCCACGTGGGTCGATTGTAAGCAAGCTTGGCACAATAGAGTGAATAAACGGTCTTCCAGTCATGCTGAAGCCTATGGACATGGAATGCTTGCAAAGATGGGATCATCTATTTTCGTCTAGCCAATCCTAGCTAGGTCTGTTGAAACCTCCCATGGTCTTGAATGATTGCTTTTGACGTCATGGCCTTGCAAATCACATCCTACTGCTGGCTTCTCACTCAGTACGATCTACCTGAAGCGTAGCTCTGCGGCCGACTGGACTCGTAATACCCATACGCCAAATCGCCGCCCTCGTGCTCGTCCCTCCGCGAGCTGGGTGCGGGAGCGTACGCCTCGTAGGTGCGCGGTGTGCGTGGCATCTCGGCGTACGGCTCTGGCCCCGGAGGGCCGGTGTATCCCTCGCCAGCGTACCACCCGTTCGCGCTCGCAGCCGGGTAGGGCGAGCCGAGGTTGGAGTCGCTCGCAGACCTGAGTTGACCCTCGCTGGCGGACCTGAACTGCGCAGCAACGTGGGCCGCCTCGTGCGAGAGCTGGCCCCAAGCCGGCCTTAGGAATCCCTGTGCCGGGACGGGCGAGGGCGCCGGCGCAACAGCAGCAGCAGTAGCAGCAGCAGCAACTGGTGCTGAACCGGGTGGCCTGGGCTCCCCTGCCGACACCTCGAAGCAGGCGGCGTGGGCGAGAACGAGGCCGGCGACCTGGATGAGGGTGAAGATGACGCTGAAGAGGGAGGAAAAGGCCCACAGGCCGACAATGGCGGCGACGGCGGCAAAACTGGATATGATGGTCTGGGTGGAGGCGTACCTGCGCACGCCCAGGTCCCGGGCGAGGTCGCGGCCGTTGTGCGACTGGATGAAGAAGCCAATCTTGACGACGGCGAACAAGGCGGCGAGGACGAGCCAGTGGGTGGCCAGCAGGGTGCCGACCAGCAGGATGAGGTAGACGTTGCTGTGGCGGGGCAGGTTCGTGGCGAGGCGGTCGTGGAGGACGGCCTGGGAAGAGGGTGGGGTGAGGTTCTTTGGGTTGATGAGGTTCGTCACGGGGGTGTCGGGCAGGGGGCCCAGCTCGAAGGACGAGGAGGAGAGCTGTGGCATGGACTGGAAGGCGTTGAAGGCGGTTTGGAGGTTGCTCATCATGGAGGACGGGGAGAAGGTGCTGCTGGCGTGGGCGTGGGCGGGGACGACGGCGGCGGGATCGGTAGGCGAGGAGGACGAGGAGGTGGCACCGCCGCCACCGCTGCGTCTCTTTTTGCGGTGCATGTCGCGGTATTTGGGCGGTCTGGCGGAGTGGGAGCGGGAGCGAGATCGTGAGCGAGATCGTGATCGTGCTCTCGACGACGACGAGGGGGCGTCTGGGGTTCCGGCGGTCGGTCTGAGAGAAAATTCAGCGACTTCCCATCTCGACTCTCGCGCAGATGAGGTCGGGTAGCCATAGGGCTCGCGAGGGGCGAGATAGGCCGAGTCCCTGTGCTCGTCAGAGTAGGAGGACCTGGCCATCTTTTGTGAGGTCGCCCAAGAGGTCTTGTTCTTTTTTTTTCTTTCTTGGTACGGATATGTTCGAGTGGAAG
>JASUDE010000266.1:0-38502 GCA_034509685.1 Colletotrichum cereale | reverse complement strand
GGGGGAATAAGACAACGAGTGAAGGTAAAGAATGGGTGAGATGAGACTGCCGGACGATGGAATTCCAGAGATTGAGCGAGGAGGGGTTCAGGTTCAGAACTCACTCGCTGGCCACCCGATGTTTTATCTTGTGACAGGACGAAGGAGAGAGAGAGAAGGAGAAGGAGAAATCTGTCAAGTTAGCAATGGGGAATTCGTGGCTTCTTCGTATCTGTGCCCGTGAAATGAATGGAATGACAAGGCAATTGCGAGCGAACAGGTAAGCTGTGGGCTGTGTGGGCTGTAGCTGCCTGCACCTGCACCTACAGCTGCAGTCGAGCCTGACCCTGGAAGCGATTGGTGGGGAAGGAGCTCAGGTTAGGTGGAGCCGCACCCGGAAGGCAGAGCCGGTGAACCAAGAACCAAGACGTGGGTGCGCGTCGGCCCTTGGCGATCTGCAACTGACACGACACCACACGACACCATACGGACTACCGTGGTCTTATTCGTACACGCACCTGTGTGTCTCACTATTCACGCCTTCGTCGACGACCTTACCGGCGATGGTCTCTGCTTGAGCTTGAACGGGGTTGGATGTGGAGAAGAGAAGATGAAGGCCATGTCAACGGTATCGCTGCTCAGCAGTTTCACACTTTATAAAACCGCCTCGAAACGAAAGTCAAAGCTGCTGTTCTGCCGTCTGCGGTGCCGCCGTCCTCGTCTCTGCGTCAAAGCCAGAACGGCCCGTTAGATGAACAGTCAGCCAAAGAAGTGCGTCATCGCGGGTCTCAGGAAGAGCTTCTGGAAGGTTTCTGGAACCATTCTAGAACACCCATATTTTGCATTTTGCTCATCGCGAACCCTCGACGCGGACAAGTCAAGTATAATCCGGGAAAACGGCCACGCCGCAAAGGTTCCCCCTTGCCAGCCCTTCAATACAGCATCACGGGTACACGCCTCGGACCGGCTCCTTTGTGAAAAACAACGGCGGCAGACTGAAAGACGGATCCACCTTCCGTACCTGCTGAACGCTGTCCCGGATGATGTCGTACCCAAAGTTGTACGCAAAGAACTCTTCCGGGTTTTCTGCAGTACGTCACGGTCAATGCCTCTCTCTCTCTCTCTCTCTCTCTCTCTCGTCTCTCCCAAGTTCCGTTGGACCACCTCGGCTTGCTCGACTTACTAGGCACCGTGTCTGCGGGGATGTACTTGGCCGCCTCTTCCCGTATGAGCTCCGGCTCCTCTTGCCCGGCGTTGCTGAAGATCTGCATCACGCTGGCCCGGTTCCGCCGGATGTCTTCGTACACCCGCAGTCGGCTCTCCACGTCTTTCGCTCCAGCCCCGGCCAGCGCGATTGCGAGCGCCGCCCCGTCTTCGATGCCCTGCGCGCCGCCTTGGCCCTGGTCTGTTGCTTTTCCGTCAGTCTCGAAGCGTCTGGATGCCATCATCCGGTAAAAAAAAAACAGAAAACAAAAAGGAAGAAAAAAGAAGAAAAAAAGAAATAAAAAAACACGGGACATATTGCACTAACGAGGTAGCATCGGGTGCGCGGCATCGCCTGCTAATGCCAGCTTTCTTTTCGTCCAGGTAGGGATCGGGGCTCTGTAGAGCAGTGCCCACTGCTTCACCTCGGTCGCCTTGCTGTAAAGGCTCTTTAGGATCCGGATTCAGGCACAGCAGGGAGCGCGCACTTACTCGAGAATTGCAATGACGCTCGGGTGGAAGTCGCCATATCTCTCCAGCAGCTTTTCCTTGTCGACAGACGCCTGCCAGTCTTCTTTCTTGTTCGCTCCCGTGTCGTCGTTGTGGAAGATGGCGACAAAGTTGTGGATTTCGTTGCTGATCGCGTCAGTGACAGCACCATTTGCATCGGGGGAGATGGGGCATGTCTCACTTTCTGCAAGGATAAGACACAAGCCGCTTCATGTCGCCCACCAGGAACTTGATCCGGCCGTCGTCGCCCTCGTTCCAGAACCTCGTCGCCGGGTCTGCCTCGATGTCGGCCGCCGGGATCAGGAACCGGAAGCAGGAGTTGTAGAGTCCTTGAGGGACCGCCGGGTTGGAGCGGCCGAGGACGGATTCGACGCCGATGGTGTGGACGCCGTCGGCGGCAATCACCACGTCCCCCGCTACAACCTCGCCGGACGCCAGTGTTATCGACGCGGCATCCGAGTCCTGACAAAGTGTCAGTCTTTCTTTTCTCAACTCACCACAAAGGGGCAGCTGTCACCGACATATGCCACCACCTCGCTGCGCAAGTGCACAGTAGCAGCTCGGCCGGGTCCATGGCTCGGCGGCGCAGGTCCGTCGACACGACCCTCCTCGGGCTCCGTCGCCAACCTCTTCAGCTCCTCATGCAAGTCGACCCGGTGCGCAAAGTACCACGGCGCCCCGTACCTCGCCTCGACGTAGTCCTCCGTGCCGACGTGGAACTTCTCGAGCGTGTCCCCCTTGGCGCGGAAGCTGCACCTGACGAGCACGAACTTGGCCTTGACCGGGTCGAGACCCCACGCGAGGAGGACCCGCGCGGCGTTGGGGCATACGTGGATCGCGGCGCCGATCTCGTTATGGAGGGCGGACCGCTCGTAGACGTGCACCTCGTGGCCGGCCCGCCGCAGGCCCACGGCCGCCGAGAGGCCCGCGATGCCCCCGCCAGCGATGAGGATCTTAAGAGGAGACATGGGAGTAGACGATCGGGTAGTAACATGCAACGAGGAAGTTTAGGCGCCGAGGAAATATGAATGGATGGAAAAGGTGTTGCGCGGACGCTTGCTAGCGTCGCCACAGCGGTCCGGGACAAGCTACCGACAGAGCAGTGGAAGGATAGACTCTCTACAGATCACATCTCGGAGTCTAGGCCAATGGGGACCCCTCAGGCCAGTCCGTGTTTGTTCATCACTCTGTATAAAAGGCATGTCAGACGGAAATGTTCGCATCGGGAATAAGGCGAACGATGAGCTAGGGCGTTGAGCCAAGCAGACGGGCCTGTCAACAGGCGGCTCATGCAGGATATCGGCCTATGCCTCGTTCGGTGGGTTACCAAGTTACGCTCTGGATGGGGGTCTTGATGCAACGGCTTATGTAGTAGTCATGAGTCGGGGGCCTCATTACCGAGCCATTGCCGGCTACAAGCAGATGTTCGACTTGATAACGGGTTAAGTTGAAGTTCATAATGCATGGTTTTCTCTCTTACTCGACGCGGTGACGGCCGACTATCTTCCGGCTCACGTCGTTCTAGAAAGTCTCCTGCGCAGGCCTCATGTCCAATTCATGAGTCCACAGCGAGCTGGGCTGCTGCGACAGCCACAGGTACAGCTCGCCAACATCCTCGGCCCGCATCTTCTTGCCCGTCTTGGTGTCCTCGCCCTCCTCGTCGGTGATGCCGCCGTTGGCAATCGCGTGGACCACGTGCACGCCGAACTTGCTGTGCTCCTTCGCGATGGACTGCGCCACCATCCGCGCCGCCGCCCGCGAGGCGCCGTACGCGGCGTACTGCTGGTTCGTGCGCATGGCCCCCAGCGTCCCCGTGAAGATGACGGTGCCCTTCTTGGCCCCCTCCGTGTCGGCGAGGAGCGTCTGCCCGCCGTTCTGGGCGTACATGAGCTTGAGGGCCTCCTGCGCGAACACGACGGCGCCGGTCGTGTACGTGCTCATGCTGTCGTTGAAGGCCTCGGGCGTCTCCTCGAGGAACGGCTTCCGGCTCGAGTTCTTGACGTGGTAGACGGCCAGCTTCAGCTTGAGGCCCCCGAAGTCCGGGTGCTCGGCGATCTGTCGGAACGCGCGGCGGAGGTTGTCCGGCTGGGTGTCCGTCGGGAAGGGGTGGAGGATGCCGTTCGAGGACTTCCGGAGGTCGGACGCGAGCTTCTCCAGGTTGTCCGGGTTTCTCGCGAGGAGGGCGACTGCGAGGTTGCCGTGCTGCAGGCTCGCAAGGATGCGGGCGATGCCTGCGCCGGACGTTGGCCCCGCGCCGATGATAATTGCAAGTCCTTTGGGTGCCATTCTAGCGGTCTTTTCCTGGAGCTGTGAGAATACGGTGGTCGAAAGGATGGTTAACTCTCAGTCTGTCGTATTACTCTTCCGATGTGTTGCTTCTTAAGCATTCAGTATTCTCTGATGTGTATGTCATTCTGATGATCTTAGTACGGAGATGTGAGTACCGCAGAGGACCGTCGTAGCCATAGACGTCATTGATCGTCCGCCCCACATTATCCGCCTGATGGGAAGAAGGACGACGAACATGTTCGGGGATAAAGCGTTGAGGGGTTGGCCAAATAAGATGCCTTTGCCCACCAGGTAGGTGTCTGCGATCTGCTCATGGGGGTATGTCCGGGACGAAAGCCAACAGGCATGAAATCGAGGTGATTCAAGCTAGAAAATCTGGTATGAACTACTGAACAACATCTCCATCTCAGGTTGGTTCCTCGAAAGACAATCTAAGGCCCACGAAGCCCAGCTTGCTGCCATTTCTCCAACCATTTCCGCACCATATCCACGTCGATTCGCCGCCCCCTGCCTACTTTGCCGGCTTCGAACACCACGCCCTCACCGTTCCCAGATCCTTTAGCCATCTCCTGAAAAAACCCCAAAAGCCTCAATGCTGGCATCTTCTGATCCTGAGCTCCGGCGGAACCCGTTTGGTTCTCTAGCAGAGAAACCCACTCCTTCATCTCCACGCGTGCAAAATTGAGCCCTGAAGCCTCCCCCAGCAGAGAGAGTAGCTCCTCCCAAGAAATGGAATCTGGGTTGACGAGGTTCGTTACGACATACAGAGACTCATCGGCAGGAGAGAACAAGGCTTTTTGAATGGCCTCTGCGCAAATGTCTACAGGAAGCCAGTCGACTTTGGTCTGCAATACTGGCATTGCCGAGACAACATCCAGGCCGGTCATCATAAGAATCGGCCACATCTCCGTCTGGTTCCATACCCCTAGTTCTGAATGACCACACAGCTGGCCAACTCTGAGGATATGGACAGGCATCTTGAGTAAAGAAGCGTAATGCTGTGTTACTTGTTCCACGATGAACTTGGACTGCGCATACCCTGTGGAAAGCGCGTTTCCGGGATCAGGGCCAAGAGGCAGTTCCGCGACTCTTGTGCCCGGCTGGTTGCCCATCGCTGCGGCGACACTGCTCATGAACACTAACTTCTTCTTGGCCCCCTTCAGGCAAAAGGACATGAGATTCACGGTGCCTAAATTCGGAGTCAACCCAACCGAACATTAATCCAAGGAATACGGGTACATACCTCTCAAACAGTCGTCTTCGAATTGCTGGATCGGCTGGTTGAAATCTAGCTTCCAGGCGTTGTGCATCACAAGAGTCACCTCGTTGGCCAGCCGCTCAAACGTTGGGCTGTCCAATCCCAAGCCCGTGTCTTTCATGTCGTAGTTGACGGCAAAGATCTTATCGCTCTGGTAAAGGTGCTCCGAGTAGCCCCTCGACTTCATTGAGTCTCTCACCCGAGCTTGTGGATCGGCCCCTCGTACGGCGCAGTAAACCTTCTTGACTGTCGGCAGCTGAACGAGGACTTCCAACAAAGCGTTGCCCAGAGCGCCGCTCGCACCTGTCAAGTACAAGACCTCTCCATCGTCTGGGCTATGGCTGGTGTTTTGACGCGGGAGGGTCGCCCATCCGTCAAGTTCGTGGTTCATGCGCTGGATAGTCGACCTAGCCCGTTCATGGTGCTGATTTTGGACTGACGCCTCGTCGCCGGATCCATCTTTCTTGTACTTCTGGAAAAACCCAAGCATACCCTTCACTGTAGGATATTCAAAGATGAACATCAGAGGAAAGCTTCCAAAAACCCTGACGAGCTTCGACCGCAGTTCGACCGCGCGAAGTGAGTCCAGCCCGAGTCCGTACCAGTCCTGATCCTCGGCAATATCTTCCTGCGAGACCCCCAAGACATCAGCTGCGGCTCGTAGAATGGTTTCTGCCGCCGAAAGATCGCTGTCGCCGGGTTGGGCATTGTCAAGACCATCAGTGTCTGGCGCATCTCCGAGGAAGCGGCTGTACAGTTCTTCTACCCTATCTCCATAGGACTCCCACGCAATGTTGCGTCGCACATTCCCTTTTGGTGTGACGGGAAGGGTCTCGCCTCTTGCGAGAATCAGAATGGTCTCGCGGGGAATCTTGGAGTATGTCGGTACTCTCTCGTTGCACTCCCGTACCACTTCCCACACGGCTTGTTCGAGATGCATAGCTGATCTTTCGCACATGGTATCCCAACGGGCTTCAACGACAACAGAGGGACAGGGCTTCCTCGTACCAAACACTGCCGTCTTCGCGATGACGCTGGTTTTGTTTTCCTCCAAAGACATGGCGAGCGCCGCAGCCTGTGTCTTTTCGCCGTTGCTATGCACCAAGATGTCGTCACGCCGTCCCTGGAGCACAAAGTACCCACTGCCGGGAGGGTCTTCCAGAAACAGATCTCCTGTACGGTATGGGTTGGGCGCCGATTCGTCAAGCCAAAGCTCCGCTGCCAGAGGGAAGCCTTTATAGACGACGCACTCGAACAAGCCATCCCCCAAATGCTCCATACGCACAAAGGGCGATTCCGGGTAGAGATTTCGAAACCGATACACGTCTGGGTTGTCTTTCGTGTGCGGTATCGTTCGAAAGGGCGGTCCTATCTCGGTCGTCCCGTAGGTGGTTTTCACATTCACTCCAAGCGCTTGAAGCTTTTCCAGTATTGTAGGAGACAGGGGAGCCCCGCCTGGCTGCAATACCTTCAACCGCTTGAGAGGGGTGAAGTCCTTGGTGGTCAGGGATATGTACTCGTACAAGTCCTCGATGACAGAGGGGGCACAATGAAGGCAGTCAGCCGGGAAACCAATATCTTCCAAGGCTTTCCATGCCGAGAGAATGGAGCTCGGGGCTGGCGGCCAATGTACAGGAGGAAGGGACGTTGGAAGTCCTGTTGGGATGCCTGACAAAGCGATTGATAGCCCTGCGATATGGAATCTATTCGGTTTGCGTCAACAACTACTTCAAGATTGTTCACACAGGCTAAAAAGAAAGATAGCAAACAACGCTTACAGTGGAAAGCAGAGATACCAGTTCTCTATGAAATATTCGGGCAGCAATCTGTACATCCTACCGATTTGACACAAACTCCTGTTGGTGTGGATGACCGGCTTTGGCATTCCCGTGGAGCCCGACGAGTGGATTATCATCGATTGCAAATTCCACTCATCAGTCGTTTCAAACGCTACCATATCCTTGGGGATCTGCTGACTCCTTTTTTGGAGGTCAACGAGGCTGACCAGACTGACAACCGAGAGTTTACACGCCTCCCCCTCGCCAAGAGATGCCTCGTTTGCCTTATCAACGACAATGGCAGCTGCCTTGCACACCTGGAGAAGGTGATCCCTTGTGGTAGGCGAGTTCTTGTTGCTGAGCAGAAGGGCCCGCAGATGCAGGCTGTTCAAGGCGATTTGTGTGACCAAGTAATCAATCGAGGTCCCGGTTCCCAGCAGTGCGACTGTGGGCTGTAGGCCGGCCTGGTTGGCATCTCGAATCTCAGCCTGTAGTTTCTCAGAATAATATGCCGATGCTCTGCAACACAGATTATGGAGCTCAGACCAGTTCACCACGTCGAATGAACTGCCAACAGGGGAGATGAATGCTGCTTGCAGTGGCTGTGAAGAAGCATTGTGCTGGACCAACGCAGCAACACTTGACAAGTTTGGGTTGGAGAACCTATGCAATCGGGGTTAGAAATGACAGTCCAAATGACAGTAAGCACCATAGAGACTTAATACTTTGTGCTGTGAGGCTCGCCGTGCAAGTTCCAAAGCCTCATCAGTTCCTTGTCCGCATTTTGCGCAGGAAACACGGACGGGTCGGTCATGATTCTTGGTGCATCAGGCTTCAGATCTGAAGTCGCAATTGGCGCCATGTTCGTGACGACGGAAGTTAGGACCAATGCAGTTGTGGCGCTGCTTGCAACTTTGAACCTTCATCGCAAGATTCGGGGGCCCGAGCGTTGGTCTCTTTGACGAATCTACATAGAGTTCCAAATCTTCCGTCGAGCTTAGTTGAGCCATCACAGTATACAGGTTGAGCTATCTGCTTAGAGTAACACTGTCCAATTGAATCGATGACCGACTTGGTGATAAGATTATGACGATCTATCTCACCGACAAGATTAGCTAGCTCACTGACATGGATCACAATCTGACTGATAGCGCATGAAAGCCTATCATGGTTATCGCCACGCTGCGACCGGATCCTACAGGGGAGTTATCCGCTCTGGAGGGTGATAGGCCAAGTAATATGATAAGCATTGTAACCGTTGTCGTAGAAATAAGCGTATCCAGAAGGCGGGCCGGAGAAATGCGATTTCTGTAAGTAAAAAGAATGAAACATCTGTTCACGAGTCCCCGCCCGACCTGGGAGTACTCTTCCTGCATTCTGCTCCTGATTTGACAATTCCCCAACGTCTCGAAGTCGCCGACAGCAGCAGACCGCAAGAATGGGACTCCGAAAACGCTTGAAGCTCCGCTCCGAAAGCGCCGAACTCGGCACGGAGGGGGGCCGGCTTTCCAACAAGGACATGGACCCGATCCCGATGGGCTCGCCTGAACGCACCTGGGGTTGGCCGAGTTTACTCGGCTTTTGGGTCGCCGAAGCATTCTCCATCTCCATGTATCAGGGTGCGTGACAACAAAGACACTTTTTCCTGTTCCTCGGACTCTTCCAAAGACAGTACCTAACCCCCGCTACTTGTAAATAGTCTCGTCGACGTCTGTGACGAAAGGTCTCAACCCTGGTCTGGCCATCCTCGCAGTATTCATCGGCCATGTCTTGGTGTGCATTCCGGCAATCCTCGACGGATACGTTGGCTGTATCCTCGGAGTCAATTTCCCCGTTTTCACGCGGGCATCATTCGGGATAAGGGGCTCGTACGCCGCTGTGTTTGTTCGAGGAGTAGTCGCCTGCATCTGGTTCGGCACACAATCTTTCCAAGGTGGACAGTGCCTGCAGGTCATGATCTCTGCCATCTGGCCGCAGTTCGACAACTTCCCGAATCATCTGGCAGCGGACGCCCACGTCACAAGCTCGGAGCTTCTTTGCTTCTTTCTCTTCATCATCGTCCAGCTGCCATTGCTTTGGCTGCATGTGAGCAGTTTGAGGTACATGTTCATGGCCAAGACCGTCATCATGCCGATTTTCGGCTTAACGCTCTTCATCTGGGCCATCGTTGCTGGTAAGCCTTCAACCCTCAACCGAATCAATGACCAAGACGAGGCGCTGATCCTTCACAGGCAAGGGCTTTGGTCCAACATTCTCTAAACCTACCGTCATTAAAGACGGAACCCCGGCAGTTGTGGTGTTCTTCCAGTGCGTCACGAGCGCCATTGGCCCAAAAGCAACCCTTGCTCTAAACATGCCAGACTTCACCCGCTACGCCAGAGATCCAAAGCAAGTCTTCTGGACTCAAACTGTAGGATTGTGTGTACTCGTGACCATGTGTGGCGTGTTGGGCGCGACGGTCAGTAGCGCCTCAGAGGTCATCTACGGCAAGGTGACATGGAATCCCTTGGAGGTTGCGAGGTTATGGGAAAACCGGGCCGCGCAGTTCTTTGCCGGTCTATGCTGGGCGTTCGCCGTTATAGGTACGAACATTAGCGCGAACAGCGTCTCGTTCAGCAACGATCTTTCGCTCTGGTTTCCGAGGTATATCAACAATAGGCGCGGGGCCTATATATGCGCTGTCTTTGGCGTGTGCGCCGTGCCGTGGTATATCCAGTACAGGTAAGCTTCGAAACCCTCCCCGTTGTTGTCGAATGTTCTTTGACGTTGACGGAAATTACAGTGCAAAGTCCTTCTCCTCCTTTCTTGGTGGTTATGCCCTCTTTCTGGGCGCTATTGCGGGCGTAATCGTCACCGACTTCTGGATCTGCCGCGGCCGCAAGATCGCAGTCTGGTCGCTCTACGATCCACGAGGCATCCACTATTACACTCTTGGGGTCAACCCTCGAGCTGTGATTGCATTCATATTTGGCATCATCCCGAACATGCCTGGGCTTGCGGCTGCTTGTGGTGCGAAGGGAATTCCAAAAGGAGCGCTTTATCTGTACAGCTTGAGCTGGCTTGTCAGTACGGTTGTCGCAGGTTTCACGTATTGGCTTTGCTGGAAGATCCGGCCTTTTCCGGTTGACCTGAGACGAGAGCAGCTGTACGTCGACGGAATCCCGGAGACGGAGGAATCAATCGGGTCAGAGAAGGGTATGGATACCAAAGATTCAGATGTTAAGCCGATTCGATAGACTCGTTGTTCCATGATCTCGATTCTCAATAGCACACTAGTAGGCTAGAAAAATTCCTAGAAAAGCTCAAAGGTCCAATCTTATTGTTTCTAAATCTCTCTGTGCGGTCATTTGATGACATGACAGTTACAAGTTACGATTCGACGCCGCCTCAGATGCAGAAGGCGTCAATTCGACGAGTTTCCCTAGACCAGCAACGAACATGGCATCTAGTCGCAGCAGGCTCAAGTTAAGGAGATCGCAGCTCCTCGACTTGATGCGCAGCAAGCCTCGCCAACGAGTCAAAAGCGTTAACGACTCATCAGCATCCGCTGGCGACGGGGACAAGGCGAAAAGTAGGAAGATGAAGTTACTGGCGATAGCAAAGTTGACTCGCGAATCTGCGGGCGTGTTTAGTGAGGGGATTCCCCTTTAGTAGGCCGGATTCAACTTACAAGAATGCCAGAACGCTTCCAGATGATGAGCCTCGAGTCTCACCAAGAAGTCGTACACCTCACGAGCGACGGCCATAGCTCCTGTGCGTAAGGCCGTGCGGGCCTCAATGGGAACTTCTGTATTCTTCGGCCGCAATAGAGCTTTGAATATTGATATTTTTGCAGTGATGTAGGCAAGTTTCAAACTGCCGTTGCCGTCTAAGCCATGATGAGGCACGCATGTGGAAGGCTGGTCTGCCACGTCGGGACGGTCCTGCACCCACTGGGCAAGCTCCATCCGCAACGGCCGGGCAACTTCGAAAGTGGCATCCAAGGATTTTGAGAGAACCCTAGCAGCTTTGACAGAGCTATGTAGGTCAGCATCAATTTCATAGAGTCTTTTTGGAAGGTAGTCTGTGTCATGGAACTCACAACATGTGTCGTTGAATCTTGGAAACGATTTCAGTCAATGAAGCCAAGTGCAGGAAATGATTGAACGCGGGGGTCTCGTCGTCAACCTCTGGCATAGACTCAAAGTCGTCTGCGCGCAAAGGACATACATCCCAGTCACATTCCTGAATGTGGGAGCTGCGGCCAAAATTCAGGCTAAGCCACTGATCCTGTACGTTCACCGCCCAGGCCAGTCGTCGACGAAGTCGCTTCTCCCATGGTGGTATCGACCAATCCGTTGGGTCCAGGTTAAGACCGAGACATTGTGCTAGTGCAACGGTGTCTGCCAGCATGACCCATTTGAACGGGGTGTCTGCCACGTGCTTGTTGGTTGGCCGACGCTGGATCATGAGGAGCATTGTCTGCACGACAGCGAGTGACGGGGTATGAAACAGGGAGAGAGCTGCCATCCATGCCAGCTTGAAGAGGCGATCTGCCGAAGGCAGCGTATCGACGTCTACGCATAGCTTGTCGTCAAAGACGCAAAATGGCAGAGCATGTCCGTAAATAGCTGCCAAGAGGCAGGTTGGTAATGATGATGGTTTGCTGTCGATTCCTTGGATGGTTTGCTCTCTGGAGAGAATCGGAAAGTATGGCTGAATGTACTTCCAAAACCTGAGTTGTCACTTGTCAGAGATGTTCAAAACGATGGGAACGAGGTGAAATGATTTCCGTCTTACAGGCTGATCAGTCTTTTTCCGACTTCTTCAGGAATCATATCCGCAACTTCAGATCGAAGTTCGGATTCGCTACCCGTAAGATCTCCAGGCTGTGCCTTTCTTGCCAGCGAGTTGTTTTGAAGCATGAATTGGGTAGGCATTCCATCGTTCAAGCCCACGTTTCTAATGTGGAATTGCTGGAAGCTGCATTCATTTTTCTCGTCGAAACGGTACAGATGAAGCAGATACGGATCTGATTCGCCGCTGAGTCCAATGACCTGGGCATTATAGCCAGGGGTTGGGTCCAGCGACGACGGCAACGGGGCGGCATCTCGCTGTAAGTTGCTTGGGTGATTCTCGGCGTGTGGTGAAATCGGACTGGTAGAGTCCGCTACGTCTTTGCCGAAGTTTACTTCATTCCCGGGCGAATTCGTTTCCGTGAAAGGAGATCTCATGCCGGTGTCAGAAGGAGTTTGACTTTGGTGATGCGAAACAATGGTATCGCTAGACTCGCTCAAACGCCGCGGCTCCGAGAGCCGCCTTCTTTTGTTCGGTTCACCAACGAACGTGCAGTCTTTGCCCAGTCGTTTGCACAGCTCGCAAGGCGGCTGATCGTGCAACAAGCAGGCGGCGCGCTTGTAGCGGCAGAAGTCGCATGGGTGGCTGTTACGATGACTAGCCTTTCTGGTCCGGCTACGATTGGGTCTCTCCATGGTATCTTGTCAAAGGAAATGATGGAGGAAGTCTGTTTTCATGCTTCAATGTTCCCCGCGTCTCCAGTATTCATGTTGGCCGGGGTCCGGAGTTGTCTACGCATTCTGATAAGAGGACGATGGCCGATTGGTCAATTAGACTAGTCAACAGAAACCCCCAGTTATGTCTCCTCATTCGGCGATTGTCTTCCCTTCGATGCAAGTCAAGATACAACTAGTTGCACTGGTGCCGCGGCGAACTTAAATCCAGTCTTGTCCCCTTGCTTTGCGTCCGTCACCGGAACTTTTGTACACGCCGCTCTTCGCTGTCCGGCCTCCCATCCTGACAAGTCCGACCAAGTGATGCACCCCGGCCAGCACGCCGTCGACTACCTGCACATCTTGGCCAACAGCCGCTTCCACGGCACCCTTGAGCGGCGTCATACCGGCACAGCCGAGCAGCAGGACATCGGCTCCTTTTTCCTCAACCAGGCGCTTCCCGACGTTGGCCATAATGCCCATCACCTCATCCTGGCTTTTCTCGTGAAGGTCCAACACCCCCAACTTGCAGGATATGACACCGACACAAGAGGTGGAGAATCCGTAGTGATGAATGCTGTCTTCATGTAACACCCGAGACCTTTCGCTCACCGCAATGAGCCCGAACCGCCCACCAAGCGTCCGGGCTGCGAAGAGCGATGCTTCCATGATGCCGATGACAGGCTGACGGGGCAGCTCCTCCCGAAGCATGCGGATGAGGGCATGGTCGGAGTAGCAGGCCACCAGGATGGCGTCGTGTGTAGATGCAAGAGGAAGAACCGCTCGTGCCGCGGCGGCGGCCGACATGACATTGTCGAAGCTGCCTTCGATTGCTGATGGGGCAGGTCTCGGTGCGGTGAAGCCCGTGACGATTACATCAGGAGGTAGCTGGCTCTCAACCATGGCGACACAGGCGTCGGTCATTGCTCGTGTGCTATTGGGGTTGATCAGAAGGATGCGAATCTTCTTGTTCACTTCCGTGGGGGCCACTCCGGTGCCGTTTGCCGGGCCGTGTCCGTTGACCGATAGCTTGGGAGGCTCCACAACGCCCGTCTGTTCTGTGAGGCGCCCATAATGCTCAACACGTCGGTGTCTGCCAAAGTCGAAAGTGCGTTCTTTGCCTGGTCGACAATCATCGAGATTGATCTCCGCGTAGACAACCTCATCCTCTGTCGTGGACGCCTCGGCAATGAGATCACCCTCGGGCCCTGTGATGCAGCTGCCACCTATGAGGTCATACTTCCCATCGTCAAGACCGCACCTAGCTGCACTGATACTGAAGCATGCATTTGTGTAGCTGTGGGCTTGCATGACAAGCTTGTGGTGGAACAAGGCCTTCTTGCGTGCCTCGTCCGGGTCCATGCTGGCGCTTGACCCCCAGAGGTGAGGCGCGAATCCCGCCGTGTTATAGCCACACAGCACGACTTCAACACCTTGTAAGCCAAGAGCGCGCCAACTCTCGGCCCAACGTCTGTCGTTGCAAATCATCATGCCGAAAATGGGTTCTCCTCGCTCTTTGGTCGATTCCACAAGGTCAGGCACGCGGAACGCATTGAACCCCAAATCTCCAGGCTTGAAGTACCGTTTCTCCAACTGGTTGGTGGCATCTGGGTCTGCGAACGGCTCAAAGTCGCCAGGGAGGTGGATTTTCCGATACTTTGAGATGATGGAGCCGCTCTTTGCGTGATAGTATATGCAAGAGTTGAACGTTTCGCCGTCGTCAGCCTTTTCGGCAAACCCAACTGATATGTCGACCCCGAGTTCTTTGGCCTTGTCAAACAGCCGTTTAGTCTGGGGTTGCGTTGCGATGTCGCCGTGTTCGAAGAAAGAGTCAAGCTCAACCGGGTCGTTAATAAGATGTCGAGGAAAGAAGGTTGTGAAAGCAGCTTCAGGAAACAGAACAAGCTGTGCTCCTTTGGTGGCGCCGCCTTCCAGAAGTGCTAACATCCGATCCAGTGTCTTAGTCCGAGAGTCACTATAGTGCGTTGCCCCCATCTGGGCGGCCGCCACTCGAAGAACCCGAGACGCCATGACTGTTGACTGTTGATTGTTGATTGTTGACTGCTGATATTTCCAAACTCTCGCTTGTGTCTGTCTGGGAACTTCTATTTGAGCACGCTTTCACCACCGTCATGGTTCAAGCAAAACTCTAGAGGATATTCCAGCTTTTTGCGTTTGGTGTCACTAAGAAACTACCCCTCGTCGGGTGGGCTTCTGCATTCTCCGATTTATCTACTGCAGGCCCCATTCGGACCGCTGGGCGATAGGCGGTCGATAGGGCTCCTCGCCAATCGCGTTACAACAACTTGCTTATCTTTATACACCCCCCCCCAGGCCTATCTTATCTTCAAAGCGTCATTATTCGCAATCAGGACATGAACGCAGCGAAACATCGAAAGATCGAGGGATCATTGAATAGTGTCTAGTAGCCGCGATTGAATCTTGGATCCAAGGGCCGAGGGAGTGACTACATTGCGAAGACCAGAGAATCTCATCGCAACACAGCCACAGCAAGGTCATTGTCAAACTGAATCTTCCTCCCCAGTTAGTGGTACTTTTCTAAGATGGAGGTTGACCTGATCATCGAGAACGCAACGGTTGTGAGTCTCTGCTGCGCCCCGGAGGTTCATACACCTATCTGACGCCTAGTGCATCATCAGGTAACCGCATCTGATGTTCACTCTCGTCAAGACATAGTTGTCCGAGATGGAAAGATTCTTGCGGTTGGCCAGAATTTAGGTTCACTCTTTTCAGCCAAAAAGGTCATTGATGCTCAAGATGGATTCGTCATGCCTGGCGGCGTAGACTCACACGTTCATCTCGACCAGGTAAGACTGAGGCGCAAACACTTTGCCAAAACTGGTTTATAACACACAAGTAGGACAACTCCCCAACGGGGGATAACTTTGAGACCGGTACAAGGTCGGCGATCGCCGGTGGAACAACGACCATCATTGCGTTCGCGACCCAGGAGCGTTACCATCAGTCTCTCCACCCCGTTGTCGAGGACTACCATTTACGATCAAGGGGCAAATCCTATTGCGACTATGGTTTCCACATCATTCTCACGAATCCCACGCCTACCATTCTGCGCGAAGAGCTTCCATTCTTCGTGAGCGAGGGCATCACCTCCGTAAAGCTGTACATGACGTACGAACCGCTGCAGCTGAAGGATGGAGAAATCCTAGATGTCATGATGGCTACACGAAACCTGGGAATGACTACAATGGTGCATGCTGAAAACAGTGACATGATCTCTTGGATTACAGCACGCCTTGCAGAGCAGCAGCTCACTGCACCGTACTATCATGCCATCAGTCGTCCCAACATCGCCGAGGACGAGGCAACATACCGCATCATCGCCCTGGCCGAGCTTTCCGACATTCCTATACTCATCGTTCATATGTCATCCAAAACGGCTGCATCCCATGTTCGAAACGCCCAGACGAGGCTTCTTCCTATCCACGCAGAAACCTGCCCACATTACCTCTATCTCACAGCCGACGCGTTGCGTTCATCCCATCCAACAGACGGCTTCTCCGGCGCAAAGCATATCTGTAGTCCGCCGCTCAGAGAAGACCGCATGGATCTGGAAGCTATGTGGACAGGTATTATCAACGGGACGTTCACGACGTTCAGCTCGGACCATGCACCCAGTAAATACGACCATCCCTGTGGGAAGAAGGCGGGACTGAACGAGGCCGGATCGATGCGGTACGACAAGGTTCCAAACGGCTTGCCAGGAGTGGAGACTCGAATGCCGCTTCTTTTCGAAGGCGGCGTGCTATCTGGCAAAGTGACGCCTCAGAAGTTCGTCGAAGTCACGGCAACCAACCCGGCAAAGCTATATGGCCTCGGAGAAACCAAAGGCGCCATCGCCGCCGGGTATGATGCCGACTTTGTGATATGGTATCCAACATCTCAGCAAGCTGCTGCCCACGAGGAAACCACGGCCAGCATGAAACCCTTCGTACTAGAAAATTCGATGTTGCATCATGATATTGATTACTCGCCGTTTGAAGGAATGGAGTTCAATAATTGGCCGAGATACACCATATTAAGAGGCAAACTGGTTTGGGATCGAGACAATGGGGGCCTTGTTGGCGAAATGGGATTTGGGCAGTTCTTGCGCCGTGGGAAGAGCACATTGAGCAAGCCGAGAAACCGCTGGGTCAATGAGTTTCAGCCCTTGCCAGAAGTTGAGAAACCAACCTTGGCTTATCCGTAACTAGTTGTCTTAAGTCTTTCATCCTTTTCAGTCGTTCCATGCAGACAGTTACAATTGCCTTATATTCCACAGATCTTGCGTTCCAAGCTTTGTCGAGGCTCACCCAGCGAGCCTGCTCGAGTTTGAGCGAGGATGAGCTAGGGTTAAATTGCTCACTTAAGGTAACGCGTAAGAGAACATGGTAAGTAAAGCCAAAATCATTAGTGGTATATTATTTAAGAGTTCTACTAAGTAACTTTGTAAAATACTGTCGCGATTACAGTTGCCGGAGAGCAGGTATTGAAGATGGGTGTGGTTTCTGGTCTTCTAGATCTCTGGGAAACAGGGGAAAGGGCCCGAGGTCGCTCTGAATTCACCCACGAAGTCGGGTTATTACGAAACAAACCTGGGCATTCTCTGAACGAGCCCCTTGTTACACACATATAATCTATATTGTATGTATAAACACATATCATAATCCCTACTATTTGATCATAACACTGCTGAAGAATAACTAACTGTAGCACGTACAACAGATTGCAGGACTTATAAAGATAGTTATAGACGTACTATAGATAATATATATGAACCTGCTTTCATATGGATAGATTTGCCCGTTTAAGTCTTTAAGTCAGAAAAGGACTGTCTAAGATACTGTTCAAATCATTACTGGTGAAACTACAAGCATAGAAAATAAAATCATAGCATATATGCATTCGAAGTATGTATGAACACTACCTATAATTTGAGGCTAGGGTTGTTTTTACGCCACATATAAATCACTTCCTGCAAGTTGTTATGCTCTGTTACTGATTTGACCCCAAGCGGCTTGACCATCTCAAGGGGATTCAAATCCGTCACAGCAATCTTGTCAAATTCCTTCCGGAATCCATTGAAGTCCCAGCACTTGCCCCACGTATTGGCATCAGGCAGGGGGACATCTGTATGGTCATACCATTGATACACTTAAGGGATCATGGTTAGCTGTTGTTCTGTTCATAGAAGAGCGAATGGGCTTGGGCAGGTAAAATGCCGGGTATATCGGAGTCTTACAAATGGCACATCCAGCGAGAGTGCCACTGTGTTTCTTTCACTTACCGTAGACTCCAGGGTCTCCAGAACATGTGATGTGGTTCAGGACCATTGCTATGCAATGTGCGATGTGGTATTCATGCATTGGAACGTTTTCTGTACCGTTCGGGTAATAATAATCCTTGTAGAGTGCTTTTCGAATGTAGTCGAGACAGTGGAGTCGGTGGAAAACGAGTGCATGAGCAAGGTATGTCTTTTCGTTCCCAAGGTGATACTTCTCGGGCAGCATTACAGCGACCGAAGGGTCTTTCTGCATGGCAATTACTTCTGACTCTGTCACTGGGATGATAGATTCGGTTGTGAGTTCCTCCCACATCTTGTCGATCTTAGGGTTCGGTTGAGCTCCCCAAGTCATGTCACCGTTACCACCACCGATGACTTGAGGTTCATCGAAGCGTAGAGTCAGTGGGACGTTGACCCGATTCAACAGCGGAGCTATATCAACACAAAGGTCATTATTGCCACCCCTCTAGCGCCGCTGTCATGTAGTGTTACTCACAATAAGAGGATACTTCTTTTAGGTATCTGTTCATGGGAATTTGGCGCTTCAAATACCATAAAGCAGCCCCGGCAGAAAAAAGAATGACCTGGACGATGAAAAAGATTTGAAAAAGTCTCTTAATAGCTTGAGAACGGCCTTTCCTATGAATCGAAAACGTGTCTACGTCTTCGTCATCACTGCAGACCCCATCCAGAGAAACATATTCTGCTTTCGACTTCTGGATAGAGCTTTGGAGCCAGCCAAAGAACATTGTAGGATATGAGTAGAAATGATCTTCAAAGGCATGCAAAGTGACTGGCGTTTGACCCGTGTGAAGGGTGAATAGTTGGTGGGTTTACCTCTAGGATTTACTACTATAGCAAGTGGCGGCATTCATGCCGCGTCTGATCTAATATAAACGCCGCTCTGAGTAGTATTATCAGATCAAGCTACTTCTAAGCGATGAATACTTTGCACTCTTCGCATCAAGTAACGACTGGTGATAATTAAGTCATTTGCCACACCCAGGTGTTAACCTTAGTAAATGTAGTGACCACGGATTAGCCCTGAGTACGGCTTCTTGGTGTACTTGACTTCCTGGGGCGTTGATGTTAAGGTTTACTGGTCGTGATTGGCAGTGTGGTAACATGCGGCAGTGAACCCTTTCTGTCGGGCATATTCGGCTTAGGTTGCCACCACCAGCTCAGCAGAAGTAGTGTTAGACCCTAGTGAACTGTAAGCAAACCCTAACCACTAAGCTTCACATTTGCCAGTAGGGGTGATACGATATAGCCTTTATGGTACGGAAAGAATTTGATACCATGGTACTTGCCCTTGATAGAGTGGCGAGCATGCAGCTACATGAATGATTATACCTATATGTTTTATGCTTATTACAAGGGGTGACTGTATTATCAGATAGACAATATCGATTCGATGCAATTCACCTAGGGTTGATTGGAGAGTGATTATTATACTAGATTGAGGGAATCTTCCTGTCGCGGTTAAAGCGGGGTTCTATCTTGTATCTACCTGATCGCACAAATGCAGTTTGAGCTGCCTTTTATCCGGACACAGGCGTCGTCTAACAGTGGTATCGGTCGAATAACGCAGTGCATAATGCAGGTATGTGCAGAGTTTAACCTAAGATTTTGTTAATTGAGCTCTAATCTCTTCAGGAAGCACGTCGCAACCATGGCGGAACAGCGGGATAGAGATTCTGGAAGAACTTTGTAAGTCACCTGTTTTACCTAGGAATCATAAGGTGTAAGTCCAACTTAGTGATCACGCGATGTCAAATCAATGTTCGCTAGCCCAGCTTCTAGATGTTCAAACAGCACATGGATCCCATGGCTATACGCTGCCCCTATTACAGCAATCAGTGTTGCCTGAGAACCTGCAGAGCAAGTGATCATGACCTTATGATAGCCCGCCAAGAAACCCAATGAGCGCTGGTAAAAAGCATACCGCAGGCTCATGGTTCTGATTGGCCGGTGGTCATTTCAGGAGAAAGAGCCCTGCGTAGATACTGAGGCGTAGTGGACTGGTGACGCGTAGACTTTCCATTCATTAATCGGTGCCGGCCATCCCATCCTTAAGTTTCAGTCAACGGATATCAAAGGAACTCTCTAAGAGCTGCAGCGCATTGGCATCGGCGATTATCGCTTCGTACGCCCGCTAGAACTGCCGAGCAATAGCTAGGATTTGCTCTGGTCCAATACCCCTGTTGACGCTTGGCACACTGCCGGATGACTGAGATAGGTCAGGCTTGCGTTAGGCAGTGCTATCACAAATTAGAAGCTAGCGAGTACTCCTCACAGAAATCTTCCGTTTAAGATCTCCGGATTGAAGCCGTCACCTCTCTTTGACTATTGTATGGTACTCCGGTAATGTACATATCCATTCAAAGATCTCAGAAAGAGATACACTCCCTCAAAAGACAGGGGCAGCAGAAGGTCCCATAGGCATTCTACTGGCATTCGTACCCGCTTGATGGCACGTCTTAGGCCCATAGCGAGCAGGATAGTCCACACGGCTATGCATTGTGGCCCAATTATCCCACAATAGCAAGTCTCCCTCCTCCTCCGGCGGGATCAGAATATACTCAGGCTTCAAGATGCGAGATTGGATATCGAGTAAAAACCGCCGAACTTCAGCAACATCGTCCACTACTTTCGGCTCCTCGTGTGGACTACTCCGGATGAAGAGCCTTTTGGCTGCATTGGCTTGTACCTGAAAACACCTCCTTCCTGTAGCGGGATTGACCCAAACCATTGGGTACTACCCATTGTCAGCATATGTTGAGATCAACACACATCTTCGTAATTCAAACGTCTCTTACTCTTCTGATCTTGGAATCATCCGGCCTCATGTCCTTTATCGCATCTTCCGAAAGTTCTTTGCCCTGGCTGACTATCCCAAGCCCGGTCGGAAAGAACTTGCAGTTGCGGTTCCACTCGAAAGGGTAGGAGCAGTATTCGACCCAGCTATTATCAACTATCTGCTTTTCTTCTCCCGTTATGAGCTCCTCGTAGAGTTGCGAGCAGCAGAAGAACGGTGTTAATCCCGGAGCTGACTTCATACTGAGACCAGACCCGTCGTCCCATTGAATCGAGATATCTGGTCCTTTAGGCAGCCGAATGACACGAAATGCGGTGAAGAGCGGAGGCTCCCGGTTGTAAAGCGGTGCATCAAAGTGCCAACCTTGGAATCGAGCATGTCCGTTCTCAAGCTCTTCCGAAGGCAGGGTCGGGTGATGGTTTTCATACGAGAAGGACTTGTCAAGATTCAAATCCTTCAAGCCGTAATGGTCTTTCCCCTGATAACCCTTGCCAATAACATGGACGTTCTCGACACCAGGAACGCCTGTCACCCCTCTTGCTTTCTTACATGACGAGTATCAGTGAAGCCCGTTCAAGCAAAGCAAGTGTTCTCTGTCCTACGTACCAGGATTCCTCCCCCATCTGGGTGAAAGTCTTCCATAAAAAGATCTGGGCTCTGTGGTCCCGCTTCAGGATCCAGCCTGGTAACCAATTCCCATTGTTTGGCTGGTTTGAGATCCCTCTGTCCTTTGATAATGACAAACTTGTGGTCCCAGACGATCTGTTTCAGACGCTCAAGATCTTTGTCTTAGGCATCTTGTTAGCATAAATACTTCGGAAGAAAGAAAAAAGGCCTCACCGGAAATTTCGTTAACATCTAAATTAGTGATCTTCGCTCCAAACTAAAAGAAGTCAATATGGGTGGGTTCGTCGAGAGGCTCGTCGAGAAGTTCATCGAAGCCGGAATCACATTTATTACCTTGACTTTACTACCTGGTTGGAGTTTCAAAGGTTCAACATGAAAGCCCATAGTGATGCAGGACATTCGAATAAATCATCAGCCTCACAGGAAGTAAATCTTCTACTATAGCTTACAGAACGTATACAAAATAAATGAAGTTGTTCAGAATCTGCATTAGGTGGCTAGTCGAGTGCTTGAGCGGTATCAGCATGAAATGGAATTCTGCCAATAGTTCGCAAAATGTAAAGCAATTTTCCGACACTCGTTTGCTGAATATCAACTCAACTGTTCTCGTCTTTTTTCAAGTGACTTTCATAATGGTTCGAAAAGGGAAACTTTCCAATTCGGGTTCCGACCTGATTGCGAGTCATCTGATAAACTCAATTCCAGCTATAACCACTAACCATCACCGCTATCTTGTTTAGCGATTTCTTAGACCAAACTTTACGTTGCTCCACACATGCTTGTAAGTCTACTACCAGCAAACAGAAGTTTCAGCACAAGGAGATAAGAACGCCAACCTTTGGAAACCTTGCTTGTTTAGCTCCCAGGACTAGAAGTTTCCTTCAAAGGTAGTTTCCTAATCTTGAAGAAGGACCAAGCTCTAGGGTGCCACACTATCCCACATATAGTCTGAAGTCATGCTATGCATTGTCACCAGGAAGGTAGAGTTTGATTCGCATACACGGCGGCTCAACCAAACTCAAAGCTTAAGCCAACAGCGAGAATCGATCTATTTGCAGACCCCTTTGCTCTGTTCATCTGTATCATGACACATGGTCCACGAGGCACGTAAGGTTCGCCTCTCAGAGGACCGCGCAACTTTAGTCTTCACCACAAAATCCTGCCCACTTTCGGCTCCATGGACAGTGCACTGATCATAGTGATTGAAGCGAAAATCATAGACAAAGAGATCTATTTGCGTGAGTCGTCAGCAATGGATAGAGCGATCGGTTGTTTAGCAAACGAATCGTGAACACGCTATCAATGGCAGTAGTGCTCATTATCATCCCTAAGAATATTTCATTGCTGACCTTATGATCTAAGCCAATGACGGTTGTCTTCTCCTGATCATTATTTGAGCATTTCTATCCATTATCACAGCGAGTCCCTGGTACGCAGTCTTTGGTCTTTCTCCATACTGTAGTTTTATGTCGTAGTTGAGCAACAGATAAGCAAGAACAATCTTCATTTCCGCCACAGCAAAGAACCTGCCTGGGCATGAGTGAGTACCGTGCCCAAACGGCAGGTTATCAGGGCCTGTAGTCGCCGCAAGATACTTGTTCGGGTAGCCTTCTTCTTGGCGCAACTTGCTGAAGCGAAACCCGTCGTATGCCGTTGGGTTCGCGCTATGTTGTAATTCTGGTGATCTGTGAGCGTGGTACATATCGAAATAGACGGTCGTGTCTTCAGGCACTATAGATCCATCATCCAAAGCCAATGGCGCTGTCGTAATACGGCCCATGGCAGCTTCAACTTGCACCATCAGCGGTCTATAGATTGCTGTAGGGAAATCCAAGCAGCCCTTACCCAGAAACGGTGCATATATCCTTGCGGACTCTCGCAGTAAACTGTCCGTCTTGGACATCTTCCTCAACATACTCATATCCCACTCACCTGTCGGCAAGACTGAGGTGAGTGATGATAACTCTTCCCGTAAAGTAGCAACATAATCAGGAGACGAAGCGATATCAAATATGGCGTTTGTCAACGCCTGGGCCACTGTGTCCGAACCAGCAAGAGCCGCTCGGAGTTGCGTTCTTGCAAGATGCCAGGAATCCATCGCTCGAGCCTGCCCGAGTCGTTTCCGAATAAATTCCATTAATGAATAGCTCCTGTCTGTCTTCGAGTCCTTGTCATGCATTAACTTCTGCAACATGTCCGCTGCTCGTTGCCGTCTGGCGTGAATTCCAATGCGCCGGAATAGGAAAGGATGAATAAGTGGTCGAAGCCAAGGATGCCAGCTATTGAGTGCGTCAAATGCAATTCGGAGATCACTTGAGTAATTATATGCAATTTCCTGCCACTCTTCGTTTCTTGATAAATGGCTGCCTACAAAAGCCACAGCGTTCATGATGGTGACTATGCGCTTCATGAGGATGAAAGCCGTTACTTCTTTCCAGTCTTCGCCTTCATCAAATGACAAGTTTTTATCAAATGCATACTCCACTTCTTTTTGCATGACAGGGACTAAGTCCCGTACATGCCGAGTGAGGTCGATTTGAATAGCGTGGAATAATTCCGGCATATGGGTTCCCAGATCAGTGTACTGACCTAAACCGCGGCGACAGACTTCTTTGTTGGCTGAGAGCTGCGACTCTGGGGCAGACTTGAGCTTGTTGACTAATTTGTGAGGCAATATAACGATAGGCGGTTTGGATGGCAGGACAAACGCCCTATCTGGATACTGATGTGAATAGATTGATCAGCACAGGCGCCTCTTCATTGTTTCATCGAATCCTTGGTGCCTTGATCAGGCACTCACCAGCCGTTGACCTTCGTCGAGTGCTGATCTGAAGTCTGTATCTGTCTTCTTTCCGACAACGGGTAGAGACAGCCTGCGTTTTCGTACCAGATCCACACGCGCCCAAAATGCTGCCATAAGCAGCATAGCAAGAACGAGAAGCCCTCTGAGCAAAGACATCTGTTTCTGTACGAAAGGAACTGAAGAGACGAACAATGTGACACCGATCATGATCAAGGTAGAGAGACAAAGAATGGAAGAATAGAAGTGGGCCACTGCGGGATAGAGTGATGTTGTGTAAGCTGAGCGATGACGATGAGCGGTCGCATGGAGCGCTTTCTGCCTAAGACGAGAATTTTGTGTCTTTGTTACCTTCCTGACAGCTCTGTATGACGAAGGTTAAGCAGCTGAGTAAATGGTAGGATTTTTCCTGGTCGGTGTTATGGCGGTAAGTGGGAACAACCTCTCCGACGAGGCAATGGAGAGTTACAACTTGCATGATTCCGACCGGGTCCGTCAAGATTCCATTGATGCAAGCACCAGCAAATGCTGCAAAATTCTTTGCCATTACATTTTTAACTTCCCGTGTTCACCAGCGAATTGTCAGTAGAGATTGCCCCAATCTCTATTGTACCTCCTCTGTACAGAACAGCAGTATCGGAAAGCTAGCTAATGATTAATTGACCCCGGACTTCTTCGTGATTCATTATTGATACTCCCTGGCCTTCGCAAACTCTTCCTCTGGCCGTACTTGGTTGAATGTAACCGGTGTTCTAAAGTATGCTCAGAGTTTACCAGGATTCCGAAAGACTGGCGGTACCTATGACTGAAGGATCCAAGAGCACATCGACCTGGATGGGAGCTTTGTATGCCACGTCCTAAACATGCCAGAGTGTCGGGTTCATGGTTCCCGGTCTGCCGCGGGTCAGAATTTTCCCTTCGGTCCGTAGGAGATTTCCGTTCGAGATGTCCGTGTTCCGATTGAGGCTTCTCAAATAGATTTTAGAGTATGTGAGACCTAATGCGAGGGAGAATGTAACTTTATACGATAACGTTGGATCGGAATGACTTGCAAGCACACCAGTATTTATACGGGTCTCTGCATCTACATGACAAGTACACTTCGTCAATGCAACGACTCATGCTTTCCGCATTCTGCGATGACCTTCGAAGGTGGGAGGTGTGGCCGACGTAATGCGAAGGTATCACCTTTGGTGATGTGCGGAACACTATAGGTACTACCTAGGCATACTATGAGACAGAGTTCATCTGAAAGGACAGTATAGTTTGACTAGTCGTAACGCTGTAAGTGCCTACTCAACGACTGAGTTCGCAACCCCGACGGTTAACTCTAAGGTTGAAGTAAATATCACATCAGTTTAGTTGGTCAACTTAGCTGTGACAGTGTTCAAACACTGTGCTTGTTCAAATGAAATAGGAACGATTCATTCGTAAGTTTAACGTGATTACTAAGTTAAGCTTCGGTTGATCACCTTATCCAGAGAGATTGCCTTCGGGGAAACTTGAGTAGCGGCTCCATGTACTTAAGCATTTAAGTTCAAGTCTGTTGATATTGTGAAACCTCTGAACATAACTGCCTTGAAACTACAGCCTACCTCGTTTCTATAGAACCCAATACCCTGTGGAGTGAGAGTCAAGTATATCACATGAATCTCGGCGTCATAGCAAGACTATAATCGAGTCTACAGGGAGTCGTGGTGTAGATGTTGTCTATCTTGCAGGGGTGTTACTCTACTGTATAAGAAGGCTCAAATCCGGTTACGCGAGCTAATCCCTGTTAAAATCGCTGGTGGTCTCACCAACCATATAACCGCTTGTTTCAACACCGGTAGCATAATATTATTAAAAGTTTAAGTAGCAGAATGTTGGACTAGACTAAGTGGCAATTCCTACAAGTTTTTATTCATAGCACCAGGATTTGCAAATTAAACTGTTCCTGACCTTGCCGTAGTAACGAAAGCGTCAAATGCAACTAGCTCAGCTGTTAAGGAATAAGCACATATCTTGTCAGTGGAGCAAAATTTAGACTGTGTGGCCCCACCTAAGCCCCTGGCAGGCCTAGCTACAACCCTGCGGTGAATCAACGGCATGGGGCACCATGCCCAACCATTACCGTCAAATACAACATGTATATAAGAAAAAAGAGATCGTTGGGTTTATCACGCCTGACTGAGCTTTCCCAGCTAAGCTAGTTGCCAACAAGACAGCCAACGCCCTGCCACGTCATGCATCGAGATCATGCCTTCTCAGACCGGCATCCTTGCGAATGGGTCCGCGTTGCATCCGGTTGCTACGCCCGAGAACAAGATACCAGAGAAAAGATGGTACTACGACAGGTCCGTGGCGTCCCGGGCCGTATCAACTACTATATGTTATTCTCTGTTAAACTACGGTATACCATGTCCGACGCTGAGGCGGTGTCGCGAGTTCGCGGAGCTTGGATCTCGCTCAGATGCAACCAGCCATCCATTGGCCTTATCGCGGAGGGAACCCAAATGAAGTGCTCAGTGCTTGAACCCGACGGTGTAGATGCATGGGTTTCTAGAACCTTTTCCGTCCATACCTCCGCTGGATCGGCACTTGCACTGTCTTCGGACCTGAATCCCGCCGCCGGAATGGAACTTCATTTTTTGCCTCGAACTCAGGAGATTTTGATGTGCGCTTCTCACGAAAACGTCGATGGACAGGGTATGGTCATGCTGCTTGATCATCTATGCAGCTTGATAGCGTTCCCTTCCCAACCAAAGTTCGAAAACCAGGCCGAGAGACTGTCTCCGCCCTTGGATATAGCTGCGGCTGTAGGAAACGCTTCTCCTAGGATGAGTCAATGGGCTACCGACGTATTGCGAGAGTGGAAAGCTCGAGAAGCCAATGCTTTGCTCATCGCTGCAGATCGTCCAGGTCCTGGTGCTGACAAAGTCAGTACCACCTGTTTGTTGCTTTCGAAGGAATATTCTTCGAATATTTTTAGGTTCGCAAAGGCCAACAACGTATCCGTTAACGATTTAATGAACGGTGCAGTGATAATGGCAGTAAAGCAACACGCCAGCCTCAAAGAGGGCAGCTGGCTCGGTGGGGTGGCCGTGGATGCTAGGCCCTTGTGCAAGCATCCCTTTAACACTTGGCGACATGCAGCGACAGTCTATTTTGTTACATGTCCAGCATATGTCGAAAACCCCAAATCAACAATGGATGCTGCGAGAAAAATCCAGCAGCAGCGACTAGCATTCCAGAAGGATCCCGAAGCGCTTCATATCCTGCAGCCGTTGCTTAAGGCGATGAGTATCAAGGGGAACAACAGTCACAGCCATCGACCGCAGACACCGTCTCAAACATCAGTGGAATATAGTGGGTTGGGGAGGTTAGATGGAAAGTTACAACATGTTCACGGAAATTTAGAGATCGTTGATTTATGGATGACTGTAGGCCATCAAACAGAAGCTGTTGGGGTGTACTACTACACTTACCGTGGCCGCATCAGATTTACACTTAGCTACAACTCTGGCTTCCACACTCATGGGAGCATGTCCTTGTTCATGCGTGTATTGGAGTCCTTACTCAGGGAATCATTGGTACAAGGTTCTAATTGAAGAAGCAATGGCCGATGATGTGGAGGTAGTTTTGCGAGTTAAGCAGCTTCACTAGTATGTTGAGACTAGCATTTCGGAATTCCGCAGTCATAATTTACTTTTTTGCCATTTAAAGCTTAGCATAACTGCTGGTTTAATTCATCATTAGTAGTATTGAATAAAATGATGTTACCAATCCTTACACTCTGATTAGCGAACAGTAATATTGATTCATGCCAGGTTTTATGACGTCAACAAATAGTTAGGTGACTTCAAATGGATGCCGACCGGAAACTTTGGGTAATCACCCTAACTCTACCCTGTTTTGGAAAACCTCGTGTCATTCTGGAAGCTCCTCTTATGCTGTGGTCAGCCTGGGATGCACGAATATGACCAGTGGCAAAGTTATGGCATCGCAATAAATACAAGCACAGATTCAGCCGTAAACTGTAATTACCAACCGACTGGGACAAAATGACTCATGTTGCTGGTGTGCGCCCTCAATTCTTCTTGGCATTGTTCGGGTTTGCCGTTGTCCTAGGAAAGCCATAGTTTGCGTAGTGGAATGAACCTTGCCAGCGTCTCCTGTCTGTCAGCTCACTAGTTCTCTTGGCCATACAACAAGGCCGTGATTTTCCTGGGAAACAAGACTTGCAAATATTTGGCATGCGAGGCTTTGTTGTGTGGCATCCCACAGCGTCATTTGCGCGCCGAGACACATCATGGATTCATTATTGAATGCTAGTTCCACGGTCATTAATGGTCATAACAATATTGACCACAAATCCAAGAGTATCAGTATATCCTCAATTGCACTTCTTCTCAAGAGTATCAGCTCTTATGATGTTGCTGTATTAACTATGGGAGCCGTGAGTCTGACTGAACACTCCTGATAACGTAAATTTTAACGTGGGAGGATAGCTTCTTTCTGGATTAGTCTACTCGGTTCTGTACAACTATTATCTCAGTCCAATTGCCACTATTCCTGGGCCCTTTATGGCAAAAGTGTCTCCGGTGAGTACTAAAGTCCCTGTGTATCCCCAAAGTGTTTTCAATCGAAGCCAACAGGTCCTACTCCATAGCTATGGTTAATGCGTGCTGTGCGTAACCAACGACTTTTCCGTGATATTCAAAAGCTCCACCAAAAATATGGTAAATCAATGAAGTATCTTGAGTGACTTTCTGTGTGATGGCTAAGCCTCATAGGTCCTGTCGTCAGGCTGTCACCCACTGAAGTCTCCTTTGCCACAATTGAAGCTCAAACTGCAATCCATCGGCCGGGGGCCTCCGGCAAAGAAGGCCAATTTCTCACTAAAGAAGGGACTTTGGAGGCGATGATGGGCAAAATAATCTGGCCTGCGACAAATCTGCTGACTGTTGCCATTCCAAAGGATCATCAGCGCTTGAAAAAAGCGTTACAGCCAGCTTTCACAGATCGTGCATTGAAGCACCAGGAGCCAATCCAGCAATACCACACGGATCAATTAGTATACAAGATTGAGCAAGAATCCCACGGAGATGGGGTCATAGATTTGACTCCTCATCTGTCGCAATCAATATGGGACATCATCAGCGACCTGTCCTTTGGAGAGCCTTTACTAAAAGATCAGCTCGGTATGGACATCCTCAATATGAAGGCTTGATTTGACCATAATATAGCTGACATTACTACACGTATAGGCAAGTTTGAAATACTCAAGACGACTTTCTGCATGGTCAGCCCACTACTTGAAGCACTTCAAGTTCTACTGGCTGTACCTGGAGCACAGGCTCTAATCAATGTCTGGGTCGACCTAGTACCACTGCTGTTCTGGCTCCCGACCAATATTTTACCATCAGCTCGATTGCGGAAGTAAGTGAACACTAGATTACTTTAAGGATTCAAGTAACTAACAGAAGTTACTCTTGGCAGAAGATGTCAGCGTGAAGACAGCAATGAGGACTTTCTCACCGCAATCATGAGATGCAGAGATATGGATATCCAAATGACTGATAAGGAGCTACAGAGCAATTCATCTCTCCTTGTGTAAGTAATAACTAGTTCGTGAGAATATTGGGATGCCTGGTAACAGGGTCGTAGCATGGTTGGCTATGATACGACTGCCACTTCACTTTCTGCCACGATAAATTTGTTACTGCGTCATCCGAAGTATCTAGCGGCACTTAGAAAAGAGCTCGAGTGCCGCTACCACTCACTCAGCGACATGGATGCAACATCTTTGGGTCAGCTCCCGATACTCAACGGTTGCATACAAGAGGCACTACGCCTCTTCCCGCCCGCCAACGGCAAAGGAACTAACAGAACATCGCCGGGGGTGATGATTGACGGAGTTTATATCCCTAGAGGTATCAATGTATCTGCAGATATGTATACCATACAGAGGTCCCCAGCGTACTGGACTCGGCCCGATGATTTCTGCCCAGAGCGCTGGTTTCAGAATGGCCCGGACACAGAGTTTGCCAACGATGTCCGGTCCTCACACTCTCCGTTTCTCCTTGGCCCGCGGATGTGTATCGGACGAGCTGTGGCACTGCAGTCATTGAGGATGACAATCGCGAAAGTCGTGTATTCCTTTGACCTGCAAGCTGCCGAGTTATACAATTGGGAGAGAGATGTTTCCAGTACATACCTTTGGACTGGATACAGATGTATGGCCCGAGTCAAGTCACACCAAAAACTGCTTTGTAGAGGAGCTGGATAGAATGTTTTTGCTTGGAAATGTTTCGACCGCATTCTAGTCATCGATGGTTACCATAGAATATAACAACCAGTGGGCTGGGAACGAAACCTCACGACATGAACTGCCTAAGTATATAACTCAGCCATGACACCGGATATAATACCCTCTCAAGCTTTTCGGCAATGAATTTGATGATTCGCCAATTTTGTGCGTCATTAAGTGTCCTTCATTAGTGAATATGTAGCATGGCTTTGATAAGCGTACGGATAATCACCGTTTGTTTTGACTAACAAGATGACATACGAGAGAATACTTTAACTGATTACTTTTTGCATGTCGTTGTTTTGAATCAAATGATCTCTCGACGAGAAAGTAGGCTATTAAAGAAGGGTAGAGGGCAAATTGGAGAAATTTCATTTGGGTGTATCAAGAAGCTTTTCGAACTGGTGCGTGAATTGGTACAAACAATAACTGTGAGCATTGACCAGTTCGTGTGTCTTGCTTAAAGTCCCAATGATATGCTAAAAGTCACCATCACATAATACATTGACTACACTTCCAACTATTTCTTTCGTCTCACATATGCTGGATTTCTTACTGACCAGGGTTGTAATCGGGATGCGTCTTCTGATAGTTTCTGATAATGTCCATGACAGCATCAGGAGCCGAAACAGCCTTGACGCCGGGGGGCTTCCGAACATCCATTTCCGTTATATCTTTGACTGCTTTCTCACTGTGCTCCTCCAACACTGTCTCAAAGTCCCAGCACTGGCGCCAAATATTTGTATCGGCAATCGGAATACTAAACCCTTCCATCCAGCGATAGAGGTATACACCAGGATCGCCTGAGCAAGTCAGATGCTCAAAGAGGATCATGATGCAGTGTGCTGTATGATCGGCGTGAAACGGATTGTCATCGGTACCATTGGGATAATAGTAGTCGTGATAGACTGCCTTCCGAATGTAATCCAAGCAGTGAATGTTATGGAAGACAGCAGATTTAGCCATGTATGCAGTCTCTCCGTCGATCTTATACTCGTCTGGCATTGGAACAACAACAGAAGAATCTTTTCGCAAGGCTTTAATATCCGACTCTTTGACAGGGAAAAGATACTCGGCTGTAACGCTTTCCCATGCCTTGTCAACTTCCTCGCTAGGTTTAGCACGCCAGATATCGCGCCCTCCCATGCCATATTGAGCATAGCTTTTCCGAGGGACCAATGGGATCTCAATGCGATCTAACAAAGGTGCTTGGTCCGGTCAGCTTATGTGCGAGCATAGGAATACAAGAGACATACAATGCATTGAAATATCCTTCAAGCGGGCATTCAAACGATGAGTATGATGCCACGCAAGACCAAGACTTCCAACCCCGATTTGGAAAAATAAAAGGCTCACAATGAACAATGGACTTTTCAAGGCCAGCTTAACATTGCCTATAGCTTTTCGAGTTCTTGACATATTCTTATGGCATGATAAGTCTTTCTCCATCAAGGGGATGCCGGACTCATCGCTGGAACAATTACTTTCGTCGTCTCTGTCTACATCGGCCATCGTCACTGATTCGTACTTTTGGCACTGGGTTTTGAATTCGATGAACCCGGGCATTTCAGAACGACTTCAAACGGAACAAGTAAGTTGCAATCGGGCTCTATGAAGAGTGGTTGGATTAATGCGCTCAAATATTTCTGAGATGTCCCCAGCATCCCAGCCGGAGTTGAGCAAATGAACAGATGTTGATGAAAGTACCTGTAGTTTGAATTTAGCCAAACGCTTTCACGTCTAAACTGTCAGCTAGAGCATTTGCTCAATAGTTTATCTGTATTCGTCAAGCGCTAAGTTCAATTGTGCATCATAACCTTCGAAACGTAAGGCATATTTGGCGCGAAGTTTTTGAGGATTCTTAATCACAGCGTCATCGTCGGGCCGTCCATGATCCATGTATATCAATATGCTAACGTAAACTTTCACGCTCAATAGAGCAGGGGTTTACCAAAAGCCTATCAAGACGAGTCGTGTAACTTGCATTGCGGGCGGAGATACAGTCCTTTAAAGAAAAACAGCATTTGCGTTTTAGACTCCAGAAATGTTTATTCCTTTGTCAGGACCAAGGTTTACTGATATAGTCAGCTTCCGATGAGTGGCAATTGAAGGTTTGCTTGTCCGCGTGCTTCGCTGATCAGCCTATCGGTGGAATCGAATGTGCCCAAGCGGGTTCACGAAGTCAAAATCGTACTATTCGATATTCAAATAGCTAGGATGTTATTCACAAGAGACAGATAAATACTAGAAAGGTACTTCCTGCACGTAAATGACTAAAGAGTATTGGGCCTACGGTTCAAAACATCCAACCTTGATTTGCTAATAGCTAGATTAGCTTGAATTCTGGCTGGTAATGCCAAAACCGATGATGCCGTGAGAGTTTTTCTTGGTCTTCCAGAAATAATATGTATCTTGGTTTCTTGGTTTTTTTGGGTTTGATGAGAACCATGCACATTGAGCCTACGGAGGTCATGAACTCTCTGAAGTATCGCAGGTGTCTCTTCAGCTACTGTGTCTAGTTTGGACACATTATGAACAGACAATGACTGTGTACATGTGATATTTCCCTCGTAGTATAGCACACTCACTTCGATTCGTGTGGGACGTGTTTGTATGATGCTATTCTCTACAGATCATATCAGACTTCCCAGATCTCTATTCCTTGGTTCACATTGACTTACCCCTAAACTCAGTAAACATTGACGTCTGTCATTATTTGATTACTGCTGTTAGAATGATGTCTATGACTGTTTCGTTCTGTGCTCGATTCACTGCCTATTCTTTGGCTTCAGTAGGTTACTAGATCATGACCCGTGTCTGTACTTTTCCGGACCGTGAGACCAGAACTAATATCGACAGGGTCTCGTGTATCTCGTTGTATCATCCATCTATAATCTTTATTTTCATCCACTTGCTAGGTTTCCGGGTGAGTGCCTCTAAATCATAGCCATTGGAAGCTTACAACGATTAACCAGCAAAAGGTCCGATTTCTGGCCGCATCCAGGACTTTTGGGTGTCGCGTAAATGGTGAGATCTACTCTAAACCTAAGAAATGTTTAAATTCTCATTCATCGTAGGATCGCAGGTAGCTGGCCCTGGGAGATAGAAGCACTACACGCTAAGTATGGCGACATTGTGCGTATTGGTCCAAATGAGCTGTCCTGCGCTCATCCGCAATCGATGAAGGACATTTATGGACAGCCGAATATCAACCACCCCCAATATTTTCGAAAATTCACCACATTCTACAAGCAATCAGATACAAGTGGATCAATTGGCACAGAGGTTGACCCGCATGTACACCAAGGTATCAGGAAGCGGCTAGCCCCAGGATTCAGTGCTTCGGCTCTTCGCAAACAGGGCGACATTGTTGTACGACATATTGACTCCCTCTTGGACCAGACATCAAAGCGTGGAAACACCCAAGAAGGAATGAACATGAGTCAATGGTTTATGTGGCTGGCTTTCGACGTGATTGCAGATCTCTCATTTGGCGAGGAGCTTGGTACAGTCGAAATGGGTAAGAAATAATACATGTCACAGTTCTTACAACTAATTGTCGGTAGGTGAAGAAAACGACTGGGTGCACATGCTTGCCAACAGTGGATTTCAGATTGCTCTAGGCTATGTGGTTCGCCGTCGATGGCAAGGTTTCCAGAACTTCGTGAGGTATTGCTTAGTAAACAAGAGGAGTAGAATGATGCGCAGCAAGTACCTAGCCAATGCTCGTCAAGCGGCATCCCAAAGAATTCAACGGGGTGCAAACGTCGAGCGATTCGATTTTTTCAGTCATCTGCTACGCGAAAAAGCTCCAGAAGCCAACATCGATTTCTTCGCCTCGCAAGGCAGCACGCTAATCGCTGCTGGGACTGAGACTACCTCCACCTTCATGTCTGCGCTCACCTATCATCTGTTGCAGCAGCCTCACTGCTTGAAACAGCTTCAGGAGGAGCTACGTTCTACATTCCGGCAGCACAGCGAGATTGACGGCGAATCCACAAAATCACTGAAGTACCTTAATGCTGTGATAGAAGAAGGAATGCGAATCTTTAATCCCGCGGCCTTCGGCCTACCGAGAGTCAGCCCCGGAGCCAACGTTACAGGAGAATGGATCCCAAAAGGGGTAAGTAAGCTTTGGAACTAGTACTTTTGGCGTTACGGGATTAATGAATCTTAGACTGTCATAGCTACAGCAACGCATGTAACCTCCCGTGATGAGCGGTGGTTCTGCAAGGCCAAAGAATTCCATCCGGAGAGATGGCTTCCTGTGGATCACCCATGCCATGACTCTACGTTTGACCACGATCAACGAGAGGTTTCTAAGCCATTTTCAATCGGCCCTAGGTCTTGTATTGGTGTTCATTTGTCCTATATGGAGGTGCGGATATGTATTGCAAAGTTGGCCTGGAGCTTTGATTGGGATCAGGTCCACGAGAAAGAAGATTTTGTCACAGATGCGCGGTTGTTAGGTCTTTGGAAAGCTCCTCCATTTCATGTTCGCTTTCGTCCCTTCGAAGGACTCCCAGTTTGAAACAATGAGGGGGTTCAGTACACAACTGAGCGTGCGTCCTTCTCTTCTGATTGGGCTCCAACTAGAATATCAGAACAAAAGCACTGTGTAGCAGAAATGATAATTATCTTCTGGAAGAATATTTGTCTTTAGAGTTGAAGCCGCAATGTGAAATAGGAACCAACACGACTTGGAGAGTGGTTCAGATACAGAATACCTATTTCCCTCTTGTACACGCTCGAACTTCTCTAACGCTTTCATTCGCATTGGCTTAACAATAGTTTTACTCTCCACATTTCACTTTCAGGTTGCATGCTTTACGAATGCCTTAGTAGCAAAATACAGTCCTTAGCGTCAAACACTCAGGATTGTTCGTTGCTTGATCAAAAGGTCACTTGGAATCACTACAAAGTTATATCTCTAACGCTCAATCTGCTGAGTAGAATCCGCATAACCGGATTAGCATCTCCAAACCCAGACTCTATACCATCAATCAAGCTTTCCAATGCAGCCTCGAGCTCCTGAAGTTTCTTCAACGTAGTTGCCATTGCACCCAAGCTTTTCAGAAGTCCCAAAATGTAAACTTTTGTCTCCCGTGAAAGACGTACTGGCTGAGACAAACCCCCTTGCGAAGCACTCGTTGCCTGCTGCTTAAGAATTCCCATGATCTGGTCCTGGTATTTCGGATTTTGTCGCAGTACCATGACCATAGGATATGACATCTTCCCCTCGTCCAAATCTTCACAGAATCCCTTCAGATCGGAGTACTCGTTAGAACTCAGATTCATAAAGTCATCTCTGACTTGGTAGAACCTGCCCAATAGGCGGCACATTTCTTCCAATAACTGTGCTGAATCGTCGTCCACAGTCACAGAGCTCGTTTGTAGCATCAGCCTTGTGAGTAGCCGGAACATGGCGCCGGTCTTGCTGTCAACCATTTCGAAGTATTCTTGCTCCGTGGGAATTTGGGTATGAAACTTCCAATAGAGGTCCCAGCTTTGTCCGATGAACAAATAATTAAGCTCCTCGAGAAGTATTCCAAGACAATCGGGATTCTTAAGGGTTCGGGCAGCTTGAACGGCCTGCACAAACATGAAGTTTGCACTGTTGATAGTCTGAGCCCTGCCAAAGACCATATGGGTTGCTGGCAAGCCTCTGCGAAGCGGTGAATCATCCTCAATATCGTCCAATAGAAGTGACGAGTTGTGCAGAAGGTCGATAATATTTTTGACCTGGTCGAGTGAGGCATCCTCCACAACCAGCCATTGGCGAAGTGCTTCGGCGAACAAGTGCCTTAAACCTTTCGATGGCATGGAGCTAATATACTCACACGGTTCCTGTAAGACACTGTCGCTAAGGCGTTGCGGCTTGTCGTCGCCATCAATAGTGGTGATAACGGCAATAGATTTGGAAGGCGTCAAGACGGCCGTAGGGAATGACTTTTCCGATACGGAGCTTGGGGTAGTTGCTGCTGGCGACAAAGTACAATCATCAGGGATTGTGTCCTCGCTCGAAAATGAAAAGGTCCGTTCGATAAGAAGCTCTTCACTGCGCCAAGAGTGGTGCCGGGGGCAGGCTGAACACCAATAGGAGTTTCCCGCCTCAATGACCCCGCAAAGTTCAATGTATTTCTTGAGATGTACGGTGATGTTGGGATTCTGTACGTAGAAATCGTTTTTGAGGCGTAAAAACTCGGCCTCATAAGCTAGAATCCGGTCACGTACCGCTTTTCTAGCTTGATAGATTGTTAGCCCTTCGGTTCTCATGAAGAGGTGCACAGCGTTGACAATTCTAGGATCTTTGGCCCGTTGAGCCTGCCGCCACTCTCTGTCCCAACTCCAATAGTCGTTCGTCAAGACAAGAGCTGCCTCGGCGGCTACAAAAATGGGCCGAATTCGCTTCTTGTCGGATTCTGACACGTCTACCGCCATACCAAATTCCACCATGCTCCAGAAGGCCCTAGCAATCTGTCAGGAACTTATCAAATGAACTCTACAAACTCAAGTCACTTACTCCATACCGCCATTAAGATTTCTAAAGATGAGATACTCATCAAGGCTCTCAATGTCATTGACATCATTGCGCTCCATTACATCAAGCCATTTGGATCGATACGAGTCAATCATGCGTAATGCACGTGGACGATCAATCTCCAAGGCTTCAAGAAGGCATTTGGAAATGTACTTCTTCATCTTCATTGACCTCTCCAAATTTCGGGTCCCCTGATGGGGACCTGAAGTACTGATCTCCATGGCTTGACTAAGATTGCCGTGTTCTTCGAGGGCTTCATCGTAGGTAAGTTCATCACAAAGGTCTATTTTGTTAGTGTCATAGCATAATCTTATGGAAAAGACATACCATCATGAATATTTCCCATGTTTGCAAGATATGTAATGACCCCTAAGCGCTCTGGGAGGGATTCGGGAAAGATGAAGGCACCCCAATTTCCAACCGGACTCCAGGAGGAGCCAGACTTTTGCTCCCACCCATCGCCCACATACGAGCCCCAGTCCCGAATTGACTGCTTTGTGGCATCATCGGCAAGGTCGTTCCTTTGGTGAATACGAATGGGGAGACTAGTAAAACAACCTGTAGACAGAGCCACTTCGCGGTCAACAGGAACCGAGTATTCCCACAGGCTGTCCATGGCAGGTCAAAGTCTATCTGTAGCTGTTTGAGGACGTTTCGATTATCAGTATGCTATTTGTGGATAAACAATTCTCGGAAAAGACAACGTAGACCAAAAAATACTACTTACAGACGGCTCTCTTCTTTACTTGAGGCTAGACACTAAGGACTATCCACCCGCAGCACTCAGTTTTTCCACTGAACTGTAACCTTCATTCTTTAATGTCGGCAGCGTTCCATGTTTTGGAAGTTTACATAGGCTTAAGAAAACTCAAAAGGCTAGAGACAAACAGTCGGAGTCTGTTTGATTCTATCCGATAATACTGCAAGACGTCAAAGACCCCGACTAAGACCATAATCCACTTTTACTGCGCACTGTAATCAGAATATGTATTTAATTTAAGTTGTGGCCTGGCATTAAGTATTGGTACTGCTTGCTAGTTCCTCTGATAAGTACAAGACACATAGAAGTGGGGATACTACTACGGTATTGTTAGGGGTAGTTGATACAAGTCGCTCATATATTGTAGAAATGTACATCCCGCCAGTCCCATCGAAGGTGGTGTAGTTCAAATAGTTAAATTTTACTCAGAGTTTACTAAAATGGCGAAAGATCGTGCTTAGCTGGTGGAGCCAGTAGAATTCACGTACACTCAGCAAGGGGGCTTTGTTTCCGCTTGAATACCATAGCAGAAGCGTAAGGTTATGACTGGATAAATGAGTTGGCTTCGTAAGCCCTTAGTATCTTTACCACACAGGAGAGTTTTTGGGTGTCTACTCGTAGCAAAACCTTTTAGTTAAAAAATCGTCAACTGTATAAAGAATTTCAATTTGGCATATTCCGGGCTTACTTCTCTGGGTACGTTCATGCAACAGGACATGAATCGCAATCTGCTGATCCGCTTCTGCAAGGCTGATGCCCCTTTACGTGGTATCCGGCCGAAATTAAATACCCCTGTAAGGTATCTAACGTATACCCCCCTACTATTTTGGGTATAGCTTATATTACGGTACTTTTT